>CANXYC012116153.1:0-15075 GCA_948193065.1 Aleurites moluccanus | reverse complement strand
TGGTATTGGATATGAGTTATTGCATAAAGGAATGGATATAGTATGTTTTGTGTAAAGTAAAGCTTATAAGGTATAATGTGTATGCCTTATGCAATTTGATGTGTTTGAATGTTTGTTTAAGTGAATTGTATGTTTTGTAATGTTATATAGTCTTACTGGAGTGTTATACGTGAAAATAGGTGAACCATTGAAAACTCCTGATCGGAGTGCAGAGCGGTGAGCCGAGTAGGGCTCCAGTACAGTTTTGGGGGTTAACTGGATCATATTGCATAAAAGGTGAGTTCTTATGTATAATTATGCATGATTTGCATTATATATGCTATAATATTTCATTTGAGCCAATAAAACAAAGTTTGATACCTAAAAACCCAAACAGTGCAAATTGGCTCGTAAATAAGACTGCCGAAATGACCAAAATTGACCTAAACTTTGCCGGACTATAAAATGAAATCCAGAAAGCCAATTCGGCCACCACTTGGCCCAATCATCTAGTCTGGACCCAAGCTTCGAAACGGTACCTCATGGTCCACCTAATTCTTTTGGTAACCTAGTTAACCAGAAACTACTTAAAAATCCCAAAATAGACCCGTAATTTGGGAGCCAGTTGCGGCAGCGCAACTGGGCCTCGCCTGGCAATTTTTTGGCAACTTCTAAATTTCTGCCATTATTCTTTATATATGTATATATAATCATTCTACATCTATATAAGTTATATTTGTGCTATATATTTTGATTATATGGAAACACAAACATATGATATTTAAAATAGGACTACTTCGATGGGTAGTGTAAAATTCCATCGACTGTGTGCATACTGGTAATAATTAAATTAGCCCCTGCTGGAGAGGGCGTATAATATTCTCTAGTATTCATAAATTGGCCCATGCTAGGGAGGGCGCATAATATTCCTTAGTCGTAAAGGCTGATCCCCTTTGCGTTTAGTGAATTTAGCACTTGATTATTGTTCCTATTATAAACAATACAAATGAACTTGAATATGACTTAATCCTGTTATAGCATATGTGAGTTGGCTTATATATTGATATGAATACTCATATGTTACTGATACAGATACTTGTTACTTATTTTATTTGCTATAGTACATTAAATCTACAGGCCATACATGGGCAATTATTGATTATATAGCATTTACTGTATTCTTATACATTTGGATTCACTAAGTATTTTTATACTCCTTATATAGAGGAAATGCTGCCCAATTTTTCATAGAATTATCAAGCCATATTGAGCTTGTTATTGTATTGCATGCCATATAGTACAGTTATCAATAGAATCAATGGCATAGCAATAGATGATTTATGAACTATAATAAGTGGTTTGGTAATCCACAAAGATATGGAACAAAAGTTGGCTCGACAAAGGAAAACGGTAGGCCAATTGGCATGCCAATGTCATCGGTGACAATGGCATTCAAATGGTAGGCCTATGGAATACAAAGCAATAGGCCAAAGACAAAACAACAAGGCATTTAATCAAACACTTGGTGGGCACAAATTGGCAAGCCAATAGGTTAGGTTTACGTGCAAATTTGGCTTTCCCATTTCAATCAACAACAAACCACAACTTCAACAACACAATAGCTATCAAAGAAACAAGATTAAACAACATCAAATGGATCAAAATGGCTATGGAATTCAAGAGAAAAATAAGCAAAACCAAGGCATGTGAATAGTAAAAGTGGTTCAGCCAAAACATAAAGTTTTCATATGAATTCCAATGCTCAATCTAAGATGTTAGGCATGTTATTTGATGCATATAAGACTCACCTAAGCTTTCCAAATGCTTTGGAAAATTGATTTCCACCTTAATTCTTCAATGGAGGCAATTGGCACAACTTTGACAAATCTTAAATTCTACACCAAACAATCCATCAATTACTTACATAATAACCTCCAATTAACATATTCTAACATCAATTAACATTAACTAACAATAATTCATCTAACCTTTCCATACAACTTGAACCAAGCTAAACAATTTAGGTATTTTCATCAAATTGCATCAATTGATGCAATCTAACCTAAAACCCATTCAATTCAAGCTTAAAATCATTCAATTAAACCATAAAAACAAACAAACACATTGATTACCTTAGATGGTTGATATTGCCGAAATCCTCCTTTCAATTCTCCTTGGTTTTCCTTAAGCTTCCTAGCAAATTAATGGAGGAAGAAGATAAAACAAAGATCAAACTCAACTTTTCTTTAAAAATTTCTACGAAATTCAGTGAAGAATGATGAAGAAATGGATAGGAAATGGAAGGTGTGTGGTTCAGCCAAAGGAAGAAGATGAAGAAGAAGATGGGCAAAAATTTCTAAGTATTGCTTTTATACTAAAATCATATTGCAAATTATATTTAGTCCTTAAACTTTCAAGTAATTAGGTTTTGACCCTTCTTCTGTAATTTATTCTGACAATTCTGTCAGGATTTGGATTTCAATGTGGGGAGTCAATAAGCTTATTTTAATTTATACTTATTTATAAAAATGGTTTCAGAGTCATTATGTAACTCCGACGGACCAATTTCCACTATTCACCTTAAAGTTTCTTTTATTTACGAATTTGCCACTGGTTACTTTTTCAGTGTTCCTAAATGTTTTTCACCTCTTTCTTTTTACCAAAATTATACATGCATTATGGTGATCTTTCACCCCCTAGTCAGAATCAGAAATTCATCTGTTGATCAGACAGCTAATTTCTCGGCAGTGTTCCTGACACCACCGATTTCTGGAATAGTAATTTATTTGCTTTCTAACTGTGTCTCAAAAATTATTTCCTATCACTTCAAAAATTTTGAACCAAATACTGAGAACTAAATCATGCATATAAGTTATAGCTTCCTAGGGTATTACATTCTACCCCCTACAAATAAATTCGTCTTCGAATTTAAATAAATACATACCTCACTGCTGGAACAGGAATGAATATCTGCTCCTCATCTCCTGCTCACTCTCCCAAGTGCATTCCTCCATAGATTGGTTTCTCCATAGCACTTTTACCATCGGGATCTCCTTATTCCGCAACTGTTTGACTTGTTGATCAACTATCTCCATTGGTAGCTCCTCATACGACAAGTCTTCATTAAGACCCACATCCTGTACCTCCAATATATGAGATGGATTAGATACATACTTCCGCAGCATCGAGATGTAGAAAACCAGATGCGCATGGATCATATTAGGTGGAAGAGCCAATCTATAGGCCACATTACCAATCTTCTCAAGAATCTCAAATGGGCCTATAAACCTTGGTGACAATTTTTCCCTCTTCCCAAATCTCATAATACCCCTCATCGGTGAGACCTTAAGAAAGATATGATCACCAACTGCAAAATGTATATCCTTCCTTTTCGAATTAGTATAACTCTTCTGCCTACTGAATGCAGTATTCATTCGATCCCTTATCATAGACACTTTTTCCATAGTCTCCTTGATCAATTCTGCCCCCTAAAGCTACTTCTCCCCTGGCTCCACCCAACACACTGGAGATCTACATTTTCTAACATACAGTGCTTCAAATGGAGCCATAACAATAGAAGAGTAGAAACTATTGTTATAAGAGAACTCTATTAATGAGAATAATAATCTCAGTTACCTTTGAAATCTAGAACACACAATCTAAGCATATCCTCCAAAGTTTGGATTGTCCTCTCTGAATGCCCATTAGTCTGCGGATGGAAAGCGATACTGAACTGTAACTGGGTACCCATAGCCTTCTAAAATTTTTGCCAAAATCGGGAGGTGAACTATGTACCTCTGTCTGAAATAATCATCAAAGGAACTCTATGAAGTCACACAATATTATCCACATACAACTGTGCATACTAAGCTACTGTGTAACTGGTCTTAACCTTCAGAAAATGAGAAGATTTCGACAAACGGTCTACAATCACCTATATGGAGTCATAACCCCTGGTAGTCCTCTATAGACCCACTATAAAATCTATAGTAACCTGCTCCCATTTCCACTCTGGCAACTCAATTTCCTGAAGCAACCCTGATGGCTTTTGATGTTCAAACTTAACCTGCTAACAGGCTAAGCATTTGGAAACAAACTAAGTCTTCATACCAACCACTAATATACATCTCTCAGATCATGGTACATCTTGGTAATTCCTAGATGTACACTGTATACTAAATAGTGAGCCTCTCTCATAATCTGATCCCTTAGCTCATCCATATCAGGTACACATATATGCTTTTCACACTTCAGTACCCCATCCTCTACTGTAAACTCTGTCATCTTGCCACTCTGCACATCTCCCTTAAGATTGAATAGGTAAGGATCCCTATCCTGAGCCACTTTAATATCATCAAGTAACAGTGACTTCACCCGAAATTGGGCTATCAGAGCCTGGTTCTGATCCTAGGATCCCAAATCCAACTCCATTCCCATGTATGCCAACTCCCTCATCTCTCAGATCAAAGGTCTCATGTCAACCACAATATGAGCTAGACTGCCTATGGATTTCCTGCTCAATGCATTAGCCACTACATTGGCCTTACCCGGGTGATAAAAGATCTCACAGTAATAATCCTTAAGTAGCTCCACCCATCTGCTCTGCTGAAATATTTACTGTAAACTCTTATGATCAGTATATATCTCACATTTAGACCCATATAGATAATGCCTCTAAATCTTCAATGCAAATACCACAAATGCCATCTCCAGATCATGTGTCGGATAATTCGCTTCATGCTTCTTTAACTGAAGAGAAGCATAAGTAATTACTCTCTGATTCTGCATCAATACACATCCCAATCCGACTCGTGAAATATCACAATACACAGTAAATTTCTCTCCCTTTGCTGGCAATACTAACACTGGAGCACTTGTGAGGCAATTCTTCAAAGTCTAGAAACTGCGCTCACACTCATCAGTCCGTAGATAATGCTCATGTTTCAAAATTAGCTTAGTTAACGGAGCTGCAATCCTGGAGAAATCTTTCACAAACCTCCTATAATACCCTGTCATACCCAAAAAACTACGGACTTTAGAAACACTAGTAGCCTGAGGCCAATTCGCCATTGCTTCAATCTTCTAAGGATCCACCTTAATACCATCCTTACAAATCACATGCCTTAGAAAACACACTTCGGTTATCCAGAACTGGCATTTGGATAGCTTAGCATATAACCGATGCTCTCGAAGTGTTTGCAATACCATCCTCAGATGCTCCACATGCTTCTCCTCACTCCTAAAGTAGATTAGAATGTCATCAATGAATACTATGACAAACTTATCTAAAAATGACCTGAACACCCAGTTCATTAGATCTATGAAAGCAGCCGATGCATTGGTCAACCCGAATGGCAACACCAAGAACTCATTATGCCTATATCGGGTCCTGAAAGCAGTCTTAGGTACATCACCCTTCTTAATCTTCAACTGGTGATACCCAGACCTTAAATCAATCTTCTAAAAGTGACTAGCACCCTGCAGTTGATCAAATAAGTCATCTATCTGAGGCAACAGATACTTGTTCTTCACTGTCACCTTATTCAGCTGCCTGTAGTCAATACACATCCTCAATGAGCCATCTTTCTTCTTTTCAAATAGCACTGGTTCACCCCAAGGAGAACTACTCGGTCTAATGAACCCTCTATCTAGTAACTCCTACAACTGCACCTTCAATTCCTTCAGTTCTGCTGGTGCCATCCTGTAAGGATAAATAGATATAGGATCGGTGCCTGTATACACCTTAATCTCAAACTCAATCTCCCTATCTAGGGGAAATCCTAGTAACTCCTCAGGAAACACATCAGGAAACTCTTGAACTACTAGTATTTGATCAAGCTCTACCGAAGATTTCTGCACATCTATCGTATAAGCTAAATAAGCTGAACAACCTTTACCAATTTTCCTCCTTGCCCGGATAGTAGAAACCAAATTAACTCTAAACTCCCTATGTCACCCTGAAACTCAAACTCTGGTTGCTCCTCAGGCTGAAACATAACCTTCTTCTGATAATAATCAATGACTGCCCGATTTCTCGTAAGACAATCCATGCCCAAAATCACATCTATCTCTAACACTAGTAGTTCAATTAAATAAGCACGCAATATGTTATCATCAATTTCAATCACACAGTCAGGATAGAAATAATCCACATCAACACTCTTACCCATTGTGGTAGCAATCACTAAAGGCACATCTAACAATTTCCTTTCCGTATTCAATTTAGGTGCAAAATGAGGTGACACAAAGGAATGAGTAGCACCCGAATCAAATAAAGCATCTGCAATCTCATTCTAAATCAGAATAGTACCTGTGACCATGTTATTTGATCTCTGTGCCTCCTGGGTATTAACTGCAAATACTCTACCTTGACCCCTGCCCACTAGGGCCTGACTACTACTGGGAGTCTGTCCTCCTCTGCCTCTGCATCTGCCTTTGCCTCTATCTGAAGTCTCTCTGGCCATATTCTGACCTATCTGTACCATCGGCTAAGATACCATAGCAGATGGTTGCTGCTCACCCTTTAAAGGACATCTGTTAGAATTGTGACCATGCTATCCACATCTCAGGCAGGCACCAGACTGTCGCCAACACCCTCCTCCATGCCCCTATCCATAAAAACCACAGATAGGTACACTTAGAGATCTGGAGGAACCCTATGAATAAGCAGGTGCTGACTGTACCACCAGTGGTACTCTACTCTGAATCCTCTGCCTCTGACTACCAATGAAGGTCTCTGATCAAATCGAGGTACTGGTTCTACCTGTCTAGGCTGGGAGCTGCTCTCTCCCCTCCTAATCTGTGCTCCGGGATCCCCTTTCCTCTTATAGTCCCTCTTTGCCCTCTCTGTCTTATACTTCTCTTCCATCTGTATATCCTTATCAATAACATTTGTCAGAGAAGTGAATTCTTTAGCTAACAGTGCATTATGAAGTGCAACATGTAACCCTCTCCTAAATCTGCTGATCAAATCCGCCTCAGTAGGAACAATATGAGTAGCATACCTACTAAGCCTGATGAACTTCTCGGCATACTCCTCTACGGACTTGTTATCTTACTCCAACTGCTCAAACTGAATCAGATTTCGGGTCTTCACCCCCTCTGTGATAAACTCATCTATCAAACCCTGTCGAAACTCAGCCCATGAGGATGGATGCTCACCATATAACCTGGGCTCCATCCTCCTCCAAAACTAAGTCCAAGCCTTCCCCTTTAAAACAATTCCACCAACTCTATAGCTCTAAGCTCAGAATAAGGTAGTCTCCTAACTACCTTCTCAACCTCCTCCAAAAAATCTAGTGGATCACTACCTCTGTTGCCCTTGAACTCTGGTAAGTTTAGCTTCAAAAAGCTGGATACACCACCCTTCTCAATTGCTCTGCAACATCCCTATATAATAGGCTCCTCATGAACCCTAACTAGCTACATAGGAGCAGGTGCAACAGCTACTGCCTCTGGTGCTATAGGTGGGGGGCACTGCTGCTGGAACTGGTGGTGGTGATACATTCTGATGTTCTCTCCTCAAATCAGCTAATTCCCTGTGCAACTCCATTATCCCCCTCATCATCTCAACTCTGTAGGGATCATCGCCCCTCTTTGTATCCTCTATAGTCCATCAGGATCTGGACGAACCCTCTAAAATTGAGAATTTCCTAACCAACGACTCATTAGAGGCTACCTCTGCCTCCCTGGTATCTCTGTCCCTATCATCGGACATCTCTGTAATTTGTCTGGAAAATAGGAAACGTACACAATATATTACAAAAACACAGAATATTAACACATAACAGACGAATACAGCAAAAGATGACACATGAATTCTTATGCTCCATGGTTTACTTAATTCTACCCCATTCTATACTTAGTTAGTATTCCTTTGTAATCTAGTCACTATTCATCTGTAACCTATGCTCTGGTGTCTGTAACCTAGAGCTCTGATACCACCTCTGTCATGACCCATTTTCAGATCATGACAGTCTTAGGATATGGGAAATGCCAATGACGACCGACACCCGTAGAATCTAGTATCACATGCATAATCTATAACCATCAATTAATTATTCATTTTAATTAGTTACCATTCATTTTGTCATTCTGTAATTCTTTCTATAAATTTAAGCGATTGGCTATAACAGTCATTATATCATACCATATAATCATCATATATCTCATAATATCATCACATACATATATACATATTCATTTCCCAGCGAACCCATACATACCCCATAGAGCAACTAGATTATGAACATCAAAATACAGAATTTAGAAAATATACATCAATGATAGCAAGCAAAAATCCACGGATGACAAATGACGGGATTATGCAATCCACACCTCTCCTGAAATGGTTAAACAAAGAAAATGTGAGTATATAAGATACTCAGTGAATCTATATGCTTCACCAATGAAATAATAGATAACAAATGGAACAGTGGTGCCAACAGGTCAAGATAAACAATTATAGAATCAATAACAGGTGACAAAATAGTCAATGAACTTGTCATAGGCTCGGTATCATATGGATAAACAGATAAAGGGATGGATTGTATGAAATAATACAATCTCCAGTAGAATTAGTATGGACTATATGCGAACATACAGTCTCTAGTAATATCCATATTAGTAAGCATAAGACTGATAAGGTCTTATGGCCAGGACCATAACCCCTCCTAGCTAGGGCACTAATAATACAATGTGCACATCGCCAATCGTATTTTCCCACTACCTTGTCGGAGCAGTAGCTCTGTCAAGCCACATTAAGATCAATATAAGGAAGCAACATATCAATGGACACCATTATGAAACAATGGTATCCTCCATATCAATAAGCTCAATATCAATCAATTAGTTATCAATAGAATCAATGGCATAGCAATAGATGATATATGAACAATAACAAGTGGTTTAGTGATCAATAAAGATATTGAACAAAAGTTGGCTCGGCAAAGGAAAATGGTAGGCCAATTGGCATGCCAATGTCGCCGGTGATAATGGCATTCAAATGGCAAGCCTATGGAATACAAAGCAATAGGCCAAAGATAAAACAACTAGGCATTAATCAAACACTTGGTGGGCACAAATTGGTAAGCCAATAGGTTAGATTTAGGTGCAAATTTGGCTTGCCCATTTCAATCAATAACAAACTAAAATTTCAACAACACAATAGGTATTAAAGAAACTAGATTAAACAACATCAAATGGATCAAAATGCTATGGAATTCAAAATCAAGCAAAACCAAGGCATATGAATAGTAAAAGTGGTTCGGCCAAAACATGAAGTTTTCATATGAATTCCAATGCTCAATATAAGATGTTAGGAATATTATTTGATACATATAAAACTCACCTAAGCTTTCCAAATGCTTTCGAAAATTGATTTCCACTTTAATTCTTCAATGGAGGCAATTGGCACAACTTTGACAAATATAGAATTCTACACCAAACAATCCATCAATTAGTTACCTAATAACCTCCAATTAACATATTCTAATAACAATTAATATTAACTAACACTAATTCATCTAACCCTTCCATACAACTTCAACCAAGCTAAACAATTTAGGCATTTTCATCAAATTGCATCAATCGATGCAATCTAACCTAAAACCCATTCAATTTAAGCTTAAAATCATTCAACTAGACAATAAAAACAAACTAACACATTGATTACCTTGGATGGTTGATATTGCCGAAATCCTCCTTTCAATTCTCCTTGGTTTTCCTTAAGCTTCCTAGCAAATTAATGGAGGGAGAAGATAAAACAAATATCAAACTCAACTTTTCTTTAAAAATTTCTAAGAAATTTGGTGAAGAATGATGAAGAAATGGATGGAAAATGGAAGGTGTGTGGTTCGGCCAAAGGAAGAAGATGAAGAAGAAGATGGGAAAAAATTTCTAAGTATTGCTTTTATACTCAAATCATATGGCAAATTATATTTTAATCCTTAAACTTTCAAGTAATTAGGTTTTGACTCTAACTTCTTTTGTAATTTATTCTGATAATTCTGTCAAGATTTGAATTTCAATGTAGGAAGTCAATAAGTTTATTTTAATTTATACTTATTTATAAAAATATAATTTAAGAGTTATTTTGTAACTCCTACGGACCGATTTTCACTATTCACCTTAAAAAAAATTTATTTACGATTTTGGCATTGGTTACTTTTTCAGTATTCCTAAATGTTTTTCACCTCTTTATTTTTACCAAAATTATACATGCATTATGGTGATCTTTCACTCTCTGGTCAGAATCAGAAATTCATCTGTTGATTGGACAGCTAGTTTTTCGGCAGTGTTCTCGACACCGCCGATTTCTGGAAAAGTAATTTGTTCGCTTTTCTAACTGTGTCTCAAAAATTATTTTCCATTATTTCAAGACTTTTGAACCACATACTAAGAACTAAATCATGCATATAAATTATAACTTCCTAGGGTATTATATTATACCCCCTACAAATAAATTTGTCCTCGCTGCTGGAACAGGAATGGATATCTGCTCCTCATCTCCTGCTCACTCTCCCAAGTGTATTCCTCTATAGACTAGTTTCTCTAGAGCACTTTTACCATCGGGATCTTCTTATTTCGCAACTGTCTGACTTGTTGATCAACTATCTCCACTGGTAGCTCCTCATACGACGAGTATACATTAAAACCCACATCCTGTACCTCCAATATATGAGATTGATCAGATACATACTTCTGCAGCATCAAAATGTAGAAAATTGGATGCACATGGCTCATATTATGTGGAAGAGCAAATCTATACGCCACATTACCAATATTCTCAAGAATCTCAAATGGGCCTATAAACCTTGGTGACAATTTTCCCTTCTTCCCAAATCTCATAATACCCTTCATCGGTGAGACCTTAAGGAAGACATGATCACCAATTGCAAAATGTACATCCTTCCTCTTCGGATTAGCATAACTTTTTTGCCTAGTGAAGGTAGTCTTCATTTGATCCTTGATCATAGGGACCTTTTTCATAGTCTCCCCGATCAATTTTGGCCCCTCAAGCTGCTTCTCCCCTAGCTTCACCCAACACATTGGAGATCTATATTTTCTATCATATAGTGCTTCAAATAGAGCCATACCAATGGAAGAGTGGAAACTATTGTTATAAGAGAACTCTATCAATGGCAGATAATAATTCCAGTTACCTTTGAAATCCAGAACACACAATCTAAACATATCCTCCAAAGTCTGGATTGTCCTCTCTGACTACCCATCAGTCTGCGGATGGAAAGTGGTACTGAACCGTAACTGGGTACCCATAGCCTCCTGAAATTTCTGCTAAAATCGGGAGGTGAACTGTGTACCTCTGTCTGAAATAATCATCAAAGAAACTCTATGAAGTCACATAATTTTATCCATATACAACTGTGCATACTGAGTTGTCGTGTAACTGTCTTAACCTCCAGAAAATGAGCAGATTTTGTCAAACGGTCTACAATTACCCATATGGAGTCATAACCCCTTGTAGTCCTTGGTAAACCCACTACAAAATCCATAGTAACCTGCTTCCATTTCCACTCTAGCAACTCAATCTCCTGAAGCAACCCTGATGTCTTCTGATGCTCAAAATTAACCTGCTGACAGGCTAAGCTTTTAGAAACAAACTGAGCCACATCTCTCTTCATACTAGGCCACCAATATACATCTCTCATATCATGGTACATCTTGGTAATCCCTAGATGTACACTGTATGCTGAATTGTGAGCCTCTCTTATAATCCGATCGCTTAACTCATCCATATCAGGTACACATATATGCTTCCCACACTTCAGTATCCCATCCTCTACTGTAAACTCTGTCATCTTACCACTCTGCACATCTCTCTTAAGCTTCAATAGATAAGGATCCCTATCCTGAGCCACCTTAATATCATCAAGTAACAGTGACTTCACTTGAAATTGGGCTATCAGAGCATGGTTCCGATCTTAGGATCCCAAATCCAACTCCATTCCCATATCTGCCAACTTCCTTATCTCTCAGATCAAAGGTCTCCTGTTAACCACAATATGAGCTAGACTGCCTATGGATTTCCTGCTCAATGCATCAGCCACTACATTGGCCTTACCCGGGTGATAAAAGATCTCATAGTTATAATCCTTAAGTAGCTCCACCCATCTACACTGCTAAAGATTTAAATCCTTCTGCTGAAATATATATTGTAAACTCTTATGATCAGTATATATCTCACATTTAGACCCATATAGATAATGCCTCTAAATCTTCAATGCAAATACCATAAATGCCATCTATAGATCATGTATCGGATAATTCGCTTCATGCTTCTTCAACTGAAGAGAAGCATAAGTAATTACTCTCTGATTCTGCATCAATACACATCCTAATCCAACTCGTGAAATATCACAATACACAATAAATTTCTCTCCCTTTGCTGGCAATGCTAACACTGGAGCACTTATGAGGCAAGACTTCAAAGTCTAGAAACTGCGCTCACACTCATCAGTCCGTAGATAATGCTCATGTTTCAAAATCAGCTTAGTTAACAGAGTTGCAATCCTGGAGAAATCTTTCACAAACCTCCTATAATACCCTGTCATACCCAAAAAACTATGGACTTTAGAAACACTAGTAGGCTGAGGCCAATTCGCCATTGCTTCAATCTTCTAAGGATCCACCTTAATACCATCCTTACAAATCACATGCCTTAGAAAACACACTTCGGTTAGCCAGAATTGGCATTTGGATAGCTTAGCATATTACCGATGCTCTCGAAGTGTTTGCAATACCATCCTCAGATGCTCCACATATTCCTCCTCACTCCTAAAGTAGATAAGAATGTCATCAATGAATACTATGACAAACTTATCTAAAAATGACCTGAACACCCAGTTCATTAGATCCATGAAAGCAGCTGATGCATTGGTCAACCCGAATGGCAACACCAAGAACTTATAACGCCTATATTGGGTCCTGAAAGTAGTCTTAGGTACATCACCCTTCTTAATCTTTAACTGGTGATACCCAAACCTCAAATCAATCTTCAAAAAGTGACTAGCACCCTGCAGCTGATCAAATAAGTCATCTATCCGAGGCAACGGATACTTGTTCCTTATTGTCACCTTATTCAGCTGCCTGTAGTCAATACACATCCTCAAGGAGCCATCTTTCTTCTTTACAAACAGCACTGGTGCACCCCGAGGAGAACTACTCGGTCAAATAAACCCTCTATCTAGTAACTCCTATAACTACACCTTCAATTCCTTCAGTTTTGCTGGTGCGATCCTGTAAGGAGAAATAGATATAGGATCGGTGCCTACATGCACCTCAATCTCAAACTCAATCTCCCTATCTGTGGGCAATCCTGGTAACTCCTCAAGAAACACATCAGGAAACTCTTGCACTACCAGTATTTGATAAAGCTCTACAGAAGATTTCTGCACATCTATCATATTAGCTAAATAAGCTAAATAGCCTTTACCAATCATCCTCTTACCCTGGATAGCAGAAACCAGATTAACTCTAAACTCCCGTATGTCACCCTAAAACTCAAACTCTGGCTGCTTCTCAAGATAAAACGTGACCTTCTTCTGATAATAATCAATGACTGCCCGATGTCTCATAACCCAATCCATGCCCAAAATCACATCTAACTCTAACACTAGCAGTTCAATCAAATCAACACGCAATATGTTATCATCAATTTCAATCACACAGTCAGGATAGAAATAATCCACATCAACATTCTCACCCATCGGGGTAGCAATCACTAAAGGCACATCTAACAAATTCCTTTCCTTATTCATTTTAGGTGCAAAATGAGGTGATACAAAGGAATGAGTAGCAGCAGAATCAAATAAAGCATCTGCAGTCTCATTATGAATCAGAATAGTACTTGTGACCACGTTATTTGATCTCTGTGCCTCCTGGGTATTAACTGCAAATACTCTGCCCTGACCCCTGCCCGTTGGGGCCTGACCACTATTGGGAGCCTGTCCTCCTCTGCCTCTACCTGAAGTCTCTCTGGCCACATCCTAACTCATCTGTATCGTCGGCTAAGATACCGTAGCAGATGGTTGCTGCTGACCCCTTAAAAGACATCTGTTAGCATAATGACCATCTTATCCACATCTCAGGCAGGCACCAGACTAATGACAACACTCTCCTCCATGCCTCTGTCCATTAAACCATAGATAGGTACACTAAGAGTCTGTGCAGCTGATCTGGAGGAACCCTGTGAATAAGCAGGTGCTGACTGTACCACCGGTGGTCCTATGCTCTGAATCTTCCGCCTCTGACTACCCAATGAAGGTCTCTAATCAAACTGAGGTACTGGCTCTACCTGTCAAGGCTGAGAGCTGCTCTCCCCCCTCCTAATCTGTGCTCTGAGATCCCCTTTCCTCTTCTAGTCCCTCTTTGCCCTCTCTATCTTATACTTCTCTTCTATTTGTGTAGCCTTATCAATAACAGTCGTCAGAGAAGTGAATTTTGTAGCCAACAATGCATTATAAAGTGCAACATGTAACCCTCTCCTAAAATTGCTGATCAGATCTGCCTCAGTAGGAATAATATGAGTAGCATACCTACTTAGCCTAATGAACTCCTCGGTATACTCCTCTACGGACCTATTACCTTGCTCCAACTGAATCAGATTTCGGGTCTTCACCCCCTTTGTGATAAGCTCATCTATCAAACCCTATCGAGACTCATCCCATGAGGATGGATGCTTACCATATAACCTGGGCTCCATCCTCCTTGAAAACTAAGTCCAAGCCTTCCCCTTTAACAATAATCCCACCAACTCTACAGCTCTAAGCTCAGAACAAGGTAGTCTCCTAACTACCTTCTCAACCTCGTCTAGAAAATATACTGGATCACTACCTCTGTCGCCCCTGAACTCTGGTAAATTTAGCTTCAAAAAGCTAAACATGGATACACCACCCTCCTCAAATAGCTCTACGGCCTTCCTATATAGCAGGCTCCTGCCCAAATGACTTCCTTCTTGAATTCCAAAGCCAAATTAGTGATTAGGACTAAGAAATTGCTAGATTTCTTAAAAAATTCAAAGAAAACTAACAAGGAATGAAGGATGGAAGTTATGGCCGTGACTTGCTGCAGGAAATA
>CANXYC012116097.1:0-11118 GCA_948193065.1 Aleurites moluccanus | reverse complement strand
GGAAGAATAAATCAAGATGCTTGATCTTCTCTACTAGCTCCCTCACGAGCTACACTACCACCTAAAATCCATAGAAGAGGAGTGAGCCTTCAACTCAGTAAGATATGAACATGCAATATGAAAGAAATATACATACATATACATAATCCAAAGGAAATATCAATTCCAAGAACATGGGTAAGAATCATCATGTGGTTAGACTTACATGAAACAAAAGTGCTCACAATCAAATAACACTTACAAAAAATAAAAGTACTCACAATCAAATAGCACTATCAAATATCATGGTAGAACTGCTACATATATATATATATATATTAATCCAAAGGAAATATGAATTCCAAGAACATGGGTAAGAATCATCATGTAGTTAGGCTTAGAAGAAACAGAAGTGCTCACAATCAAATAACACTATTAAATATCATGGAAGAACTGCAGAGTGCATCGATAGCCATGCTACCTATCACAACAGAGCGCATCAGTAGTCTTTGCTACCTTATCGCAAATGCATGCTTGGCCAGGCATATGCCTAGAGCTCATGGTCCCTTCTAGGTGGAACATTGGTATAGTAACCCTACCAGCTAGGTTCCCAAAGTACACGATGGACCAATGAATTTACTCTCATTGGGAAGAGCGTTCTATCCATAGGGTCATGTGGTTTCATTTCACAAGAACATATTGGTCACAAGACCATCAACATATATCACAATTCCAATCAAGTTTATCAAGTGGAAAACATGCGAATTTGATCCAAAAAGATTGATCAAGTCACTTGCATTATAGATTTATATATATATATATATAATAATCTCATGAACAAGGGTAAATCTCGGTTTCAGAATATCATAAAATTTACATTTAATAGTTTGATAATACAATTTCAAGTATATAGGAATTTCATGGGTGAACAATAAGAATGCTCGGTCTCATTATTTCAAAGAAGCAATAAACAATGCAATGTTCATACTTACCTCTACATACTTTATTCTTGAATTTTCCTTTAACAGTTTGTTCCACACAATCTTCTCAATTCCTTTGATTTTCTTCTCCTAAGAAATTTTTTCAAATATTTAACATTAGAGTTTTTCCTTAATCAATAATAATCAACATAATTTCTTAATAATTAATCATCTTAAAGTTTCTATTCTTAATTTCCAATCATCAATTAATTCATCTCTTAAAGAAAGAAAATCTGTTTTTAATTCGGATTTACTGTTCACGCTACTATTCATGACAGTTTATAAATTCTGATTCCTCCAATATTAATTACAATATATAACCTTAAAAATACTTGCAATAAATTCCTTATACCCATAATTATTTATTCTAACTGCCAAACTTAATTAATCTAAAAGAAAAATGAAATTTGAAGAAATTTATCTTATTTCTCCAAAAACTGACTTTCCTAAAATATTTTGCTTGAATCTGATAATTTCTACCTTGAAATATTCTAATCTAGAGATCTAATGCATTAATTTTGAATATTAATGCCTTAGACAAGAAATAGAACAATTCTGGAAAAGACAGAAGAAAGAAGAAATAAAATCGTGGATAAAACGCTACTGGACGCTGGTTTAAATAGGCCACTGCCCAAAATCCCGCTCGCCAGCTCGCCATTCCCAGCTCGTACTTCTCATCTCGCCAATTTGCTTTGCCAATGCTACCTCGTGTAAGCCAGCTCGCCAATCCCACTTAGCATATGCCACCTCGCATATGCTGCCTCGCCAAATTCTCCTCGCGAACTCCTCCTTGCATATGCCGCCTCGCACATGTTGCCTCGGCAATGCCTCTTCGCGTAATGCCACCTCGCCTATTCTTCTTCACCAAATGCTACTTGTGAACTGCCACTTTGCACATTCTCTCTTCGCCAAACCTTGCTCGCGAACTACCACTTTGCATAATGCCTCTTCGCCAAATACCTCTTCTCGAGCTTCCTCTTCGCGAACTTCCTCTTTACATATGCCACCTCGCATATGCCTCTTCGCCAATTGCCACCTCGGCAATCTCTCTTTGCCACTTTGCTAGCTCGCATTGCCGACTCGCAAATGCCACCTCGCATTTGCCGGCTCGCTAACACCAATCTCTGCTGAGTTGAAACCTTTCTTGAATAACTTACACTTAACTAGCTCACAAATGAGCTGCAAACATCCAAACTTCCTGATTCTTTTTTCCACTTAAAATAAACATGTAGGGGCTCAACATATCCAAAATTCAAATTACAAAGGCAATTACACAGACCATGGTGACTCTCCAAATGTCACCCAGACTTACTGCCTCAAATCCATCCGAACAGACCTAAGAAATTCTACTCTCCACTGAGTTATACTTATCCAAAATTCCTGAAATTTTACGGCCAAGAACAAACACACAAAGGAACATTTTTCATGTTTACACCTTTGGCTCAAACTATCTCAGTCATTCTCAAAAATTTCAAACAGACACAGACTTCTTATAGAAATGCTAAACCAAACAAGTCCTGCTCAAGGAAGCATAACTCTTCACACACACAGAATTTTAACAAGCTATTTCATAGAATCAAAGATGAAACATAAATCCACAACTTCAATGTATTACACTTTATCAAATTATTTCTTTAAGATTATGCAATCAGCCTCACAAAATCCTGCAACCCAGAAATTTCTGGATTTCTCATTCATTCTCATCCTTAATTAATTTAAATTCATAAAATATACAATAAATAAAATACAACAAAAATGGCAGATATTACATTCTTCCCCTCTTAAATAAATTCATCCTCGAATTTATAATATCCTATCTCAAGCCTGAAATAGATAGGGATATTTATCTTGCATGCTTTGCTCACTCTCCCATGTGCATTCTTCTAAAGCTTGATTTCTCCATAGCACTTTAACCATTGATATCTCCTTGCTCCTTAGCTTCTTTACCATTCAATCCACAATTGCAATTGGGATTTCTTCATATGATAAATCCATTTGGAGATCCATTTCCGACACTTGAAGCATATGAGAAGGGTCGACCACATACTTCCGAAGCATTGATACATGAAATACTGAATGCACCTTTTCCATGCTAGGAGGCAAAGCCAACTTGTTTGAAACCTCTCCAACCTTACTTAAAATCTCAAAAGGTCCAATTAATCTTGGAGACAACTTGCCTCTCTTGCCAAACCGCAGAACTCCTTTCATCAGAGAATCTTTAAAAACACAAGATCTCCAATGGAAAACTGAAGATCATTCCTCTTTGGGTCGGCATAGCTCTTTTGGCGACTGAAAGCTGTCTTTAATCTTTCTCGAATCAATGGAACCTTTTCTGAAGTATATCGTATCAACTCCGATCCTTCGATATACTTTTCTCCAACTTCATCCCAACACAAGGAAGATCTGCATCTCTTGCCATACAAAGCTTTATAAGGAGACATCTAAATCGTGGAATGATAGCTATTGTTGTAGGCAAAATCTATCAATGGTAAGTGAGCATCCCAAATCCCTCCAAAGTCTAGAATGCACATTCTCAGCATGTTTTCTAGAGTTTGGATGGTCCTTCTGATTGCCCATCTGTTTGCGGATGGAAAGCTGTGCTGAAATCAAGCTGAGTACCTAAACATTCTTGCAATTTCAGCCAAAACCTCGAGGTGAACTGAGTACCTCTATCTGAGATAATCGAAACTGAAACTCCATAAAGTTTGACAATCTCATCAATATAGATCTGGGCATACTGAGAAGCTCTATAAGTCGTCTTGATTGCCTATTTTAATTTTCTTCTTCTCAGCACTTTTAGATCTAGTTTCCATCTCCCTATTCTTAATTACTCCAGCCTTATCCACCAGCTTAGAATAAGAGTCAAACTCAAGAGCAGCTAGGAGTTTAAATAGTGGAGCTACTAATCCTCTATGAAACATTTGAATTTATGTAGCTTCTGTAGGAACCAAAGCTGGAGCAAATTTGCTCAACTGACTGAATTTCTTGGCGTACTTTGAAACACTCATATAAGGTGTCTGAACCAATCTTTCAAACTCTATAGATTTAGCTTCTCTTACGCTTTCTAGAAGAAATTCATTTAGTACCAATTCCTTGAATCTCTCCCAATAAAGATCTTTATTTCCCTGAAGTATAGCAGAAATGCTTCTCTTGAACCAATCATTGGCCTCAGCTTTCATCAAATAGTCCACAAACTCTATAGCTCTTCTATCAGGAATCCGCAGAATATGTACTTTCTCTTTGATTTCTTCTAGGAAATCTATAGGATCCAACTCACCTCTATACTTTGAGGGCTTAATGTTAAGAAATCTCTCGAATGATACCTCTTCCACTTGAGGTATAGCGGGTGGTGGAACTATTGAAGGAACTAGAATCTTTGGAGCCTGCACTAGAGGTACCTGTTGCTGTCTTTGCTAAGTAATGAACTCATCTATCATTGTATGATTCCTCTGCAATTGTTCTAATTATTGAGCCATATTAGCCACATCTATTGGTGGCATAGGAGGAACCTCATCACCTCCATTTCCACCCATAGAACCTTCTTCAGAAGGAAAATCTCATCTAGGATGGCCTCGACCTCATCCTTTACCACGACGTGAAGGCATCTCGATACTGATAAGAAGGACAAACAAGATCAGACTCACTACGCACACTTAATGCATATATATACACCAAAGGAAGATACAACACAGACGAGACATGAATCTTATGCTTCGTAATTATCTTAATCAACTCGTATACTAGGGTTTATGCACATCTATCTATCTTTCTATCTTAAAGATTATAAACCTATAGCTCTGATACCACATTTGTCACCCCTTAATTCCAGTGGTGCGACGGTCCTAGGGCAAGGGTAGGCTTAAGGCCACCATAAACCCGTAGAACACTCATATCTTGGATCTCATACATAACAAATATCCACATCATACACAGTTATCTTCATGAATACTCAATTCTATCAATCATGTAATCATCATTCATACATTTCCATTCATCATCATATGATTTCCTCTCGTTCCTTACCGATCAAAAGATACATCCCAAATCAATAAGGAACAAGGGCAACCCACAATGTAACAATTCATATATTAAAATAATATCATCCTCAACATCTAATTATGGAGCTCTAGAGTATACTTCTCATACATATAAATACCATAATACAAAATAATGTATATATATATATCAAAAGAATTACATAGAGTCCTCTTGGAAGAATGAATCAAGAAGCTCTGTCTTCTATATTAGCTCCCTCTCGAGCTACACTATTACCTGAAATCCACAGAAGAGGAGTGAGTCTTCAACTCAGTAAGATATAAATATGCAAAGTAAAGGTCAAGCCAAAGGAACAAGGATATGGAAATATCATAAGGTTATGCTTACAAGAACATAAATGCTCACAATCGAATAACACTATCAAATCATATGATAAAACTATCAGAATGCATCAGTAGCCTTGCTACCTTATCATAACAGAGCACATCAGTAGCCTTGCTACCTTATTGCAATATATATGCTTGGCCAGACATATGTCTAAAGCTCATGGTCCCGTCTAGGTGGAATACTAATTAAAATCCTATCAGCTAAGTTCTCAAAGTGCACAATGGACCAATGAATTTTACTCTCATTGGGACGAGTGTTCTATACATATAAATATCATAGTTCATATAGCTTGGATTTCACAAAGAATCATATTGGTCACAAAACCATTAACATATAATCATGAATCATTCAAGACAGTAAATAGGTTTCACATGAGCTTAGTCCAAGGAAGAATGTCCAAGTCATTTACAATATATAAGGTATTTATATGGAACAATTTATCATTGTTTGAGAACATCATGGGAAATTCATTTAATAGGTTCACAATACAATATTTTGAAACATGAAAATCATATACATGAACATTAGGAAGGATTTAACAATTAATTTTTAAAGAAACAATATGCATATGCAATGTTCATACTTACCTCAAAGCAATTTATCCTTGTATTTCTCTCAATTACTTGTATAATCAATAATCTCCTCTATTTTCTTGAGTTTTCTTCTCCTATGACAAATCCCCAAATACTCATAATTAGGGTTTATACCCAACAATGTTCATACAAGATAAATCCTTATGATTCTAATTATCTTTTAGAATCATAATATGTTTTCTAACATCAATTTAATCACTTATTAAGGAAATATGAAAGATTGGGATGAATAGCTACTATTCACCCAAAACTCTGAATCCATACATATCTTGCATATAATGCATAATAAATACTAATGATGTTTTTAAATATTAATACTTAACTCATATTCATCTATTATAACCATGCATTAACTTATCTTGAACTTAGATTGAAGTTTGGAACAAATTCCTATAAATGGAGAATCCTTAAGAAATCTGAAATCATGATGTTCTTGAATGTTTAATTATTGATTCTTGTGTTAATGGAGATGAAATAAGTGTTTAAGAAGAGAATTTAATGAATTTATGGGTGGGTAAAGTGCATTTATGAAGAAAGAAGGAGAAGAAAACGAAATAAATGAAATCTAAAAATGAAGAAGAAGGGTCGGATATTTATAAGCCCGTGTCTTCACGCCCATAAAAGTCACTATTCATGTTGGGTTGGAAGCACTTCTTCACGGCCGTGAAGGGACGTTTCATGGCCGTAAATATAAATCTAAAGAGTTGGCTAATTCACACAAAAGATTTTCTCACGATGGTGAAAGATGTCTCACGCTTGTGAAAGTCAATTCCTTAGGAAAATGAAAAATTATACATAAAGTATTCTCACGGTGGTGAAAGATCTTTCACTCCTGTGAAAACTATCTTCAAAGTGGTGACTATCTTCAAGGTGGTGAATGGTATCTTCACCCCCCTGAATAACCTATGGTGAAGAATTCTCATATTTTCTCCATTCTAACTTGTCTAAACTTAATCAACTTACAAACACACAAACTTAATACCTCAAAATCAATCACAACTCATCACGTCTCAATACATATAATCATTCTAGGAGTGATTTATACTCAACATAGTATTCTAGATCATTTACCATGCACATATAATATACACATGTTAACATTCATCAAATAAACAAACAAACACATATCTACTCTAACATTTTAAGTACTGGGCATTACAGAATTGCAGATTTTAATAATGTTAAAGTCAAAATTGTATCTCGAAAAATATTAAAGATTAATGTGCTCCTAAGGCTAAATATCAAAGTCAAAATTATACTTAAATTACATAATTAAATACAGAATTTCATCAAATTAATTATTAGACCTAAACTTTATATGAAAAATAAATTATGGAAACTAGTAGTACCTAAAATGAGTTTTGGAGTCAAAGTACAAATATTAAAATTTTTGGGGTCAAATTATAAATAATGAAAGATGAGGAGCTAATTCATAAATATTAAACACTTAAAAATATCTCATATATTCTACACAATTCTAAACAATGGCAAAAATTCTTCTTCTTCCATCCAAGAGTGGCAAAACCCCTTCTTCAACCTCTTTCCCTATTTTTTTTTTCTAACCAAAAATTTATCTACCAAATTTCATCCAATCTAAAACCTAAGTAATTTTACATCCTAAATTAAACTTAAATATCTAATTACCAAAGGAATTCTCACCAAAGAATGCAAGGAAAATCAAAAGTTTTAAGGAAGAATCAAGTTGGGGAATTAAAGAATTATAGGTAATTACTCAAAATTTTATTCTATTTCATTAAAAATGATTAGTGTGATGAATATATATATGTTTGGTTAAACAAATAGAAGCATGTGAGATTGTAGGAAGAAACTTAAGGAAAATTGGTTTATGCTAAATATCAAATTTTTATATAGTTGAGGTTAATTTAATTTAAGTATAGATTATGGTTCTCTACATTCAAATTAATCTAAATCATATTAACTATATGTTGTAGAATAAGAAATCAAAGTAAGATTGATGGTAGTGAAGATGAAGAACAAGTTGGCCTAAAAGGAATTTTAAAGCTTCAAGGGTGATTTTTGTCACGTCCCGATTTCGGAACGTGACGGTCTTAGGATTTAGGAGATGTCAAAGGTGACCGACACTCGTAGAACCCAATATCATATACAATCATCAATTACTATTAATTTATTAATCATTTACCTAATTACTATTCATTCTAACATTCTATAATCTGTCTGTAATTCTTACTGCAAATGGTTGTAGCAGTCATCATCTCATGCCATAACATTAAATATACTCCATATTATGCCATACATATATTCATATAATCTAGCTATGCCATTACACAACCCATGGAGCTACTAAAAATATATACATACAAAATACAGTGTTTAAATAATTACATTGCTAATGACACTATAGAATTTCTCGGAAAGCAACAGTCGGGAATCTACCTACCTACTCTGCACCTGGAAAAGGGAAAACAATGAAAGGGTGAGTATAAAAGATATTCAGTGAATCTAATATGCATCGATCATAAATAAGGACTGAAACATCAATAGATGATAGACAAATGAACAATAATAATCAGTCTGCTCAAGAGTGACAGAATACATTATCAAATTATAGTAGATGATTGTAGAAGTAATAATCAAGTCAATGGAATTATATCACATGGATAAGACAAATAAAGGACCTTGAAACACATATAACATGTATCATTATGTATCAGTAAACATAAGATTGATCAGGTCTTATGGCTATGACTGTTAACCCTTCCCAGCTAGGGTATCATTATACAATGTGCATTGTCGACAGTATGTACCCACTACCCTGTCGGAGTGGCAACTCTATCAAATCACATTTGAGCCATAATAGGTATAGAACAAATCAATAGATACCATTAAATAACAATGGTATCGCCAAGTATCAATATCTCAATATCAATCAATTCAAGTTGCAATATAAACAATGGAATGGAAATAACAAGTAGATATACAATGGCAATAAGTTTGACAATTAACAATGGAATGGAACATAGGTTGGTCATACATGAACAAAAGGTTGGCACAATTGGCATGCCAATGTTATTGACGACGTTGGGATTCAAATGGTAGGTCTATGGATGAATAAGTGATAGGCCTATGACAAAATGAACTAGACATTTTATCAAACACTTGGTTTGCAATAAAGAATGGGCAAATTGGCTAGGTTATGGTGCAACATTGACATTGTCCATACAATAAACAAAGCTCACATTGTAGGCAACATAACAAACATCAATTTGTCAATATTAGACACAATTAAAAGGATCAAAATGGTATGGAATTTCAAAGGAAATACAAGAAAAATTCAAGGCAATGAATAGTAATGATGGTTCGGCCAAACATGGGAAAATGGAGGAGGATTCAAATCATCAATTCAATGCTTTGGACATGTTAAATGATACATATTAAACTCACCTAGCACTCCAAATAAGCTAGCAAAATTGGTTTGCCTCCAAATTCCTCAAAGTAGGCAAAATAAGCAATCTTTCTCACTTTGATTTTTTACAACAAACCAACCATAAATAATCCATTAATTAGCTTCCAATTAAAATATTCTAATCTCAACTAGGATAAACTAATACAAAATCAAAGATTCAATTCACACAACTTAGGTTTAGGGTTTGAAATTAGGGAAAATACTCCAAATGCATCAATTGATGCAATTAATCACTAAACTCATCTTATACATCATCGAAAATATATAAATCCATCATTAAACTAAACAAATCACTTCCTTACCTTGGATTGAA
Source organism: Aleurites moluccanus (assembly GCA_948193065.1). Classification (NCBI taxonomy): domain Eukaryota; kingdom Viridiplantae; phylum Streptophyta; class Magnoliopsida; order Malpighiales; family Euphorbiaceae; genus Aleurites; species Aleurites moluccanus. Next base: position 1,425 of record CANXYC012116097.1, on the reverse strand, counting down.
GTTCCAACCAAAATTCACAAGCCAATGGTTCTTGAAATTCTTTGATTTTTCAAGCAAACCAAGGTTTGAAATCAATGAATCAAAGGTGATTTTCAAGTTTTCTTTAGGTTTTCTTTAAGAAAATTGCATGAAAATATAATGGGAGCAAGCTTCAAGATTTCGGCCAAAGCTAGGAAGAAGAAGAAGAAGATGGTCAAAATTTTCCTACGGCATGCTTATATACTAAGTTAAGAATGACTAATTGCATTTAAGTCCTTAAACTTTTCATAAATTAAACTTTGACCCCAACTTCTTTTGTAATTTATTCTAACAATTCTATTGGGATTTAGATTTCAAAGTGGGGATTCAAATAGCTTATTTTTATTTATACTTTCTTATAAAAATAGTTTTAGAGTCATTCTGAAACTCAGACAGTCGATTTTCTACTATACCCTTAAAGTTCACCTTATTTACGATTTTTCCATTACTTACTTTTTCAGTGTTCCTAAACATTTTCACCTCTTTATTTTCACCATAATTACACATATATTTATATGATTCTTTACCCCTGGTCAGAATCAAAAATTCATCTGTGGACCAGACTGCTATTTTCTCGGCAGTATTATTGACACCAACGTTTTTCGGGACAGTAACTCATATACATTCTAATTGTGTCTCAAAAATTATCTTTAGTTATTTCAATGATTTCAAACCAGTAAATGATTATATTAACATTCAATTATGGTAGGCTTTTCTAGGGTATTACAATTTTGCTCCAAATACTTATCAAGGTGAGTTATAAATACATTATAAAGCCTATTTGAACCATTGGTTTGATTTGTGAAGCCCTCCCCCCATTTTTTCATAGTTTGGTTGAAATTCTCATTGTATTTTCCCTTGAAAATTTTGCTAATTTTTGCCTATAATTTTCCTTGAATTATGTGTTGTTGGAACAAATTGGATGCTTGAATATCCTATTTATGTTGTGTTGTTGCTAAATGATTAATTGGCTTTATGAAAAATTGTAATAACCCGAACGATTATAGTGAAAAACCTAGATCGGTTAGGAATTTTTTTTTTAAATTCTCCAGGAAGCAATAACTGAAAATTTATCAAGGACAATGGAAAATAGACATTAGAGTGAATCATAGAATTTAAATGAGAATTAAATCGAATAGAATGGGCAATATGAACATAGTTGAAAATACTAGAGTATTAAAAATTATAGCAAAATAAATTGAAAATACTTAAGAGTTAATTAATGGTGTAATATCAGCCATTTTGAAGTGCATTTGTTGATTTTACTTGTTTGGAGAATTTTAAATTTAAATGAGAAGTTTGAAAATTTCAGAAACTTTTGTTTTGAACTGCAGCAGAATTCAGTGTTGACCATTACTTGCTCTTAAAGACATAATTGGGTAAAGTGTAAAATATGAAAGTTGTTAA
>CANXYC012115999.1:0-10876 GCA_948193065.1 Aleurites moluccanus | reverse complement strand
CATATTTGGCCATTTTCCATCTCCATTTCTTCATTTCCTTATAGATTTCTTTAGGAATTTGATAGGAAATTAACAAATCAATCAAGCTTTCTTCATTTCTTCCATTAGATTGCTTGGAGGAGTGAAGGTTTGGGAGGAATTTCAAGAGGTGTGATTCGGACATTTGGTGACTATTAAGGTAAGAGTTGTTTTGTTTAATTTGATTGTTGATTTAGGTGTTATTTGAGTTCAATTAGATGGGTTTATAGTTATTTTGCTTCAATTGTTGCTAATTTGATGAAATTCCCAAATTGTATTGGTAAATTGAAGTTGTAAGATTGGATAAGTTAAATTATTATTAGGAATTATTAATTGATGTTAGAAATGATTAATTGGAAGTGTTTAGATAACTAATTGATAGATAATCTGATGTAGAATTGGAGATTGCTCAAGTTGAGTTTTCAAAGTGAGCTATTTTAGGGAATTCGGTCCAATTGGTACAATTAGAGTGTACATTGGCTATTTGGATCATTAGGTGATTTTATATTATATCAAATAACATATTTATATCATTAATTTAATGATTGGAAACCTTTGGCAAAAATACCATGTTGGCCGAACCCTAATATGCCTAAAATGCCTATGGTTTTGCTTGATTTTCCTTTGATTTTCCTTGCCAATTTGATCTTATTTTAATGTTGTTTAATCTTGTTTATTGATACCCTTGCTTTATTTGATAATGGGGTTTGTTGTTGCTTTGATTGGGCAAGCCAAATTTGCCACCAAACCTAATCTATTGGCTTGCCATTGTGTACCTACCAAGTGTTCGATGAAATGCTTAGTTTATTTGTCATTGGCCTATTAGTTTGCATGCCATAGGCCTACCAATTGAATGCCATTATCGCCAGCGACATTGGCATACCAATTGACCTACCATTTTTGGCCACCGAACCAACTTTTGTTTCAGACCTTTCCTTATTGCCAAACCCTTTATTATTGATTGTATATTGTTTATGGCACTGCGATTGATTATATTGAATACTGTACTGATTGATATCAAACTGACTGTTATTTGATTGACTGTTATCCGAATGCCATTGTTGCTTATGGTATCCCTCGTTATTGACCCTGATATGGTTTGGCAGAGCTACCGATTCGACAGGGTAGCGGGAAAATACTGTCGACCTTGTGTACATTGTAGTATTGAACCCTAGCTAGGAGGGGTTATGGTCCTGGCCATAGGGCCTGATCAGCCTTATGCTTATATGATATTGGTGACCTACATGGTCTTTATATATTGATTGACTAGAGATTATATGATTTCTTTTCATACAGTCCATCCCATTATTTATCTTTCCATATTAACCGAGCATATTTGTTATTTCTTTGGCATTACTGTACCATGATATTCATTATGTATACTGTATTTCTTTTGATTGATACCATTACCTATTTATGCCTATTATTATTTAGTGTGATGCATGTAAATTCACTGAGTATCATCTATACTCACCTGTTTCATTGTTTTACAATTTTAGGAGAGGAATAGGTTGCAAGATCCAGTCTTCTGTCTTCAGTAGATTCCTGGAACAGTCTATTACATATATTTTTGGATTTCTGTATATTTATTTTGGTGTCCATGATCTAGTTGCTCTGTGGGTATGTATGGGTTAACTAGGAGATGAACATTATATATATATGATATTTGATGGTGAATATTGAGTATATGATGATGCATGATATATGATATATGATTGTGATAACTATTTGCAGAATGATTACAAAATGTATAACAGAATGAATAACAAGATAACATAATGGATAGTAATTAATTAATAAATGAATAATAATATATATATTGAGGTTGATAGACTGTGTAATGGTACTGGGTTCTATGGGTGTCGGTCGCCATTGGCATTTCCCGTGCCTTAGGACCGTCGCGGTCCGAGAAACCGGGTCGTGACATATAAGATTATTACTGGAAATCTTTAGCCAAAGTGGATAGTACTTAGAGATAGTCTCTAAGGAAATCATTTTAGTAATGATACTCGGATTACAAGGAACTACGTTTCGGGCTAAGTGTGGTGTAGCCAGCTCAGTGGAGTTAACATAATGTCCATACATTAAATTGAACTTGGTAAAAGGGCTTGAAAGGACTAGTAGCACAATATTGTTCATGTATAAGGGTTTCTGCTTACCATTAGCAATTTCTAATTACTTGGAGGTCATGATGTGTGGCAAGATACCGCTCATGATCTACTTGACTTAGAAAGGTTCAATTGGAGAATTGATTATGAATTAAAAGAGTTTAATTCATATAATCCTTGTTAGACAAGGATTACCTTTTATGGAATTTTCTTATTTTGGAAATTGGAATTCCACTTAAGAATTTTCTAAATTAATTTAAGAAAATTATTAAGGTCTTAAGTTGTCATTTAATTGGGAAACCTATTAGATCATACATATAGAAGTGATTCAAACAATAAGTTAATGAGTTAATAAAATTATGATTAAATGAGATTTAATTCATATATTTAATTATGGAGTTTTTGTAATAATTTAATATGATTAAATTAATTATTTAATTTAATTATTTATATGTGATGTATTTAATTAAATTAAGACCGTTGGATTGTGTTAATATTAGGATCAATAAGTTCAAAATCAAAGGAGTGTTTTTGACCTTTCATTAATGGCATTATTATCATTAGGCTTAATGTTTTAATTTAAGCCATTAGATTAAATCCTAATTGATCCGATGGCCAAGGAAATATGACATGATCATAATTCATTAACCCTAGGAATAAAACACAATAGGTTGGCCGAATTTCACAACCTATTCTTACACCAATAGAATTCGGCCTCTCTCTTTTGCTTCTCTTCCATTCGGCCAAAACCTTTTGTCTTGCACATAAGAGTTTTTGGCTCCTATTTCTTAAAGCTTATTGTTTGTTCTTCGCGTGGATTACTAGTGGTGCTTTCTTTCTCTTATAGAAAAGATAATGGTTTGCTACAACCCTTTCTTGGTGATTAAAGGAGAAAGAGTTTCTCAAATCAAAAGTAAAGATCTTGATTTTCTTTAATGAATCTTTAATTTTGATTTACATAGCCTTTTTAGTTTGGGATTTTTTTTCCGCTGCACCTAACGGCCTAAATTCCAACATGTGATATCAGAGCCATGCTATGATTGATTAAAATTGATGAAAAATTATTTTTTGAATCTTGGTTTCGGTTTGATATGATGATTGCGCAAGGAAGGGTTTCAAAACCCTAAGTACCGAATTGTGTGCCTTAGTTTGGACGGCTAGTTGAACCATTTGATTCAATAAATCTAACTCCTCTAGACCAATTTTTCATAATAGATTAGATCTAGATTGAGTTGAATTGATTTGGTTTTGATTTGAGTGAATATGGATTGCCTTTGTGATCTTTTGGTTTTATTTAAATCTGAACAATTTTAATTTTAAATCTGCCCCTATTTTTGGATATATTTCTGACTTATTTTTCATCATCAAAAAATTCTAGAAATAATTTGATTATATTCTAATATGTTTCATGTGATGAATGGCTTTCGTTTGATGCAATTCGGAGTTCGTTTGATATGATTTCAAACGAAATTACAAAAGTTGTACAGTTCTGTTTTTTTTTTTTTTTTTTAAATACAGCTCCGTTTTGGTCTGTAGTTACTATTTCAAAAAACTTAATAAATATTGTTAGAGTTTATGTAATAATCTTCCTTAATATTTCATTGATCTATAGGTTTTGACTTTGCTCAATTCGGAGTTTGTTTGAATAAGGTTCAAGCAAAACATGTTAATCCTTGCAATTTAAGGATTATAAGTCCTAATGTGATTATAATTACCTTTTCCTTATGGAATTAGGTATTGAGTTATTTAATATAATTAATATGATTAATTTATTAATGAACCTTGACTATTAAATGGTGATTTAAGGGTAGAAACTCCAGAAATTGTTTTTGCAAAATTATTTTTATACGAAACTTACGAAATTATTTTATTTGTTATGCATATAAAATGATTTTTTTTTAAATTATTTAAAAAGAAAATTCAGAATTGAACTTAAAGTTTATGTGATAAATTTAAAGTGTTTTTAAATGATTTTTATTATTATTAAAATACTAGACCTAATTAGAAACTTTAAAAGTTAAAAATTTACCGATTTTTGAAAACTAGTAAAATTGCTACATGAGATATTTAATAATTTTATAAATTAATTCATAAAAATGATTTTATTTATTTATTTTAATGATTATAAATTCATTTAAATTGATTTCTGAACTTTTAAAATAAATTTATAATTTATTTAAAATCAATTCAATAAACCAAATCCAAACCGAAAGAATAAAGCTGCAGAAAGTAAGTAAAAAGAGTTTTTGCAATATTTTTTTTTAAATTGTTTTAAGAAATTGCATTATGAATGTATGGTTGGCATGATGGCATGGTTATAGACTTGACTAATATAATTGTTCATGTATTTGATTAATTTGGGCCTGCGCACCCTAGTTGCCTTTTGGATGACTGTAATAGTTAGTTTAAATTTCTTTATTTTTCAATGGTTATGTAAAAGTAGTTTTACATAGGAGTTAGATTAGGTTTTTGAAAAATAAAGGAAGGCCCAACCTAGAGATCCAAGACAGAGGCCCATGGTGATCAAAAGGAGATCGAAGTCGACTTGGAGAAGTACCTTGAAAACTTGAAGATAAAAATTATTGTAAATATTATTTCAATTTTTAGCTTTAAGTTGTAATCTCATGCATCTACCTAGATATGACCTATGATTTTTTCATGGCTCGAAAAGTCAATGTAGATTGTCCATAACCATGACTATATAATTTGATTATCGTATATATATTAATGATGAATAAAGATAGTATATGCATGCTAAGATTAAAATGATGAGATGCTTAAAAGAAAGAAATCTCTCTTTAATTAACATTAAGGCTAAGTCTTCCGTTAATATGGCGTGAACCAGAGTTTTTTCATTTAGAGGGTATGGGGAGAGCACCCAGCCGAACTATCTTACAAAATATGTTCACTCTATGGAAATGAGATTTCCTTATTAATGGGCGGGCCTTAACAAATGTTATTAATTTAGGGGAGAGCACTCAGGTTAATGATAATTTGAGACATGTTTGGTGATTTATGCATGTGATGTATATATATATTCAGAGTTAATGTCACGACCCTGTTTTCCGGACCACGACGGTCTTAGGGCACGGGAAATGCCAATGGCAACCGGCACCCGTAGAACTCAATACCATATGCACAATCTATAAACCTCAATATATTATTCATTTATTATAATTACCATCCATTATGTTATTCTATTATTCATTCTGTTATGGATCCTTCAATCATTCTGCGAATGGCTGTCACAATCATATATCATAGATCATGCATCATATATAATCAATATTTACCATCAATATCATATAAATACAATGTTCATCTCCTAGCTATCCAAAACATACACATGGAACAGCTAGATAATGAACATCAAAAATAAATATAGAATATCTAGAAATATACACAAAGTCTGCAGCAGGTATCCACAGAAGACGGAAGACTGGATCCTGCAACCTACTCCTCTCCTGAAAGGGTAAACAACCAAAAAGGTGAGTATGGATGATACTCAATGAATTTACATGCATCACAATAAATAATAGGCACAATTAGGCAATGGTATCAGTCAAAGGAAATACAATATACGGAATGAATATTATGATATAGTAATGCCAAAGAAATAACTAATAGGCTTAGTTACATATGGAAAGACAAATAATGGGATGGACTGTATGAAAAGAAATCATACAATCTACAGTCAGTCAATATAGACCATGTAGGTCTCCAGTATCATATAAGCATAAGGCTGATCAGGCCCTATGGCTAGGACCATAACCCTTCCCAGGTAGGGTATAATAATACAATGTGCACAAGGTTGACAGTATTTCCCCGCTACCCTGTCGAATCGATAGCTCTGCCAAACCATATTAGGGTAAATAACGAGGGATACCATAAGCAACAATGACATCCGAATAATAGTCAATTAAGTAACAGTTAGTTTGGTATCAATCAGTACAATATTCAATATGCTTATTGGCAAAGTCATATACAATATACAATCAATAATGGCAAGTATGACAATAAGTAAAAGTATGATAATAAGTAAAGGTATAAAACAAAGGTTGGTTCGGTGGCCGAAATTGATAGGTCAATTGGCATGCCAACGTCGCTGGCGACAATGACATTCAATTGGTAGGCCTATGGCATGCAAACTAATAGTCTAAAGGCAAATGAACTAGGCATTTCATTGAACACTTGGTGGATATACAATGGCAAGCCAATAGGTTATGTTTGGTGGCAAATTTGGCTTGCCCAATTCAACAAAACACAAGGTACATTGTCACACAAAGCAAAGGTATCAATAAACACAATTTAAACAACATTAAAATGGATCAAATGGCTAAGGAAAAAATCAAAGAAAACCAAGCAAAACATAGGCATAATAGGTCAATTAGGGTTCGACCATTAAGGGCATTTTGGCAAAGGTTTCTAATCAACATTTTAATGATTCAAACATGTTAAATGATGCAATGTAAACTTACCTAATTATCCAATTAGCCAATGTGCACTCCAATTGCACCAATTTCACCAAAAATCCCCAAATTTGCTACTTTGAAAACTCAACTTACATAATCTCCAATTCTACATTAAATTAACCATCAATTAGTTGTTCATTCATATCCAATTAATCATTTCTAATATCAATTAACAATTCCTAACACTAATTCAACAATCCATCCTTTACAACTTCAATTTCAAGCATTCAAATTGGGAATTCCATCAAATTAGCATAAACTAATGCAATTAAACATAATACCCATCTAATTCACCTAAATAAACACTAAATCATTAAACAAATCAAACAAAACAACATCTTACCAAAACTCCTCAAGATGGCCGAAATCTTCAATGGGATTTTCCTCTTAATCTTTTGTTCCTCACTTCAATCTAAGGCTAGAAACGAGTTTAGCTAGATTAAATCACTATTTTTCTATCAATTTCCTAAAGAAAACTATAAAGAAATGAAGAAATGGAAGATGGAGAAGGAAAAAGAAAGGTCACGACAATGGTGGATGGAAGAAATGAAGAAGGTGATCGAAATTGGTGATGGCCATATAAGACAAACTCAATTGGCAAATTATAACTAAATCCCTCAAGTTCCATCCTTTACACTTTGTTCCTTAAATCTTCTGTAATTTATTCTGGTAATTCTATTAGGATTATGAATTTAAAGTGGGGAATGTATAAGATTATTTTAATTTATACTTATTTATAAAAATGGTTCTGGAGTCATTCTGTAACCCTGACCGACCACTTTCCACTATTCACCTTGAATTTTTATTTATTTATAAAAATGCCATTACTTACTTTTTCAGTGTTCCTAAATGATTTTCACTTCTTTCTTTTTACCAAAATTACACATAAATTATGGTCATCTTTTACCCTCAAGTCAACTTCATAAATTCTTCTGTTGACCGGATTGCTCATTTCTCGGCAGTGTTCCCGACACCGCCAATTTCCGAAAAAGTGTCAAGTTTGGTTTCTAATTGTGCCTCTAAAATTATTTCCTACCAATTCAAGACTAATAGACCACGTACTGAGAATTAATTCATGCATACATGTTATAGCTTTCGAGGGTATTACAGTTAATAGCCAAATGATTAAGTAATCATGTGAGATATGAAGGATATGAGATATCCACAATTTGATCTAAAGAGTTTCTGGGGAGAGCACTTGTGACCATTTGGAGATAATAGATACTTACCTACTAGGAGGAACTTCCATATAGGTTCTTCTTAGATTTTACAATAAGGGTTGTTGATTCACAATATAATAATGGGAGCAATGTGCGTAATTTAAAGACCTAATTATTATGCATTCATTTATATTAACTATCTGTTTTTACATCTAGGTTGCTAGAATCATGACTATCCACTTGCAATTATGCTCCTTAATCTAAAACAACAAATTAACTAGATCAAATTTCATTGATTGGTATCGGTCCATAAGAATTGTTCTTAAGGCGGAAAAGATAGACTATGTCCTTGAAATTCCTTTTCTTGCCGAGCCAGCTATTGATGCCCCACAAGATGTTATGGACACATATAGAAAACATGCTGATGATGACAACTTGGCTAGTTGCATTATGTTAGCTGGTATGACCACAGAGCTACAGAAGCAACATGAGGCTTTGGATGCTGGAACCATGATCTTCCATCTTAAGGAATTATTTAGTGAACAGGCTAGGGTTGAGCAATATGAGATTTCCAAACAACTCTTTAGAATGAAGATGGTTGAAGGTTCATCTACAGCTGCTCATGCGTTAAAGATGAATGAGCTTATAAAGAGGTTAGGTGGCTTGGGATTCGTGATGGATCATGAATTAAGTATAGACTTAATTCTACAGAGTTTGCCAAATAGCTTTTCACAGTTCATGTTGAACTATTAGATGAACAAAATTGATACCACCATTCCCGAGCTAATTAACATGTCAAAGACAGCCGAGCCTTCTTTGAGGAAAGATAAGGAGGTGATGTTTGTCGAGTCTTCTAGATCTTCTCTTAAGAAGAAGAAGAATAAGAAGGTGAAAAAGGCCTTGAAGCCCAAAGATGGAGTTTCTAAACCTAAGGCACCTATTGAGAGTAAGACTACTGAAAAGGGGGAATGCTTCCATTGTGGAAAGACTGGTCATTGGAAGAGGAATTGCAAAGCTTACTTGGAGTCTTTGAAGAAGAAGAAAGCATCAGATGCTTCTACTTCAAGTATTTTTGTAATTGATATTAATACTATTTCTTATAACACTTGGATATTAGATACCGATTGTGGTGCTCATATATATAATGATATGCAGGTACTAAAGAATAGTAGGAGGCACGAAAAAGGCGAGATGGACCTACATGTGGGAAATGGAGCAAAGGTTGTTGCATTAGCTGTGGGGACATTTCATTTATTTTTGCCTAGTGGTTTAATTTTAGTGCTTAATAATTGTTATTATGTACAGATTTTAAACAAGAACATTATCTCTGTCTCAGTTTAGACAGTGAAGGATATTCTTTTATTATAAAAGAAGGTTATTACACCATTTATTTAAATAATATTACTTATGGTACATGTTCTATTGTTGGTGGGATTTATATTTTAGAAATACAAAGTCCTATCTATAATATCAATACAAAAAAACAAAAATTGATAACTTTAAAACATTATACCTTTGGCATTATCGACTTGGGCATATAAAGGAGAAACGCATGACTAAGTTACACAAGTCTGGTGACTTAGGATCATTCGATTATGAATCATATGACACATGCGAGTCTTGTTTATTAGGCAAGATGACTAAGCTACCTTTTAGTGGAAAAGATGAGTGGGCTATTGGGCCATTGGACCTAATACATAGTGATGTATATGGACCAATATCAATACAAACTAGATGAGGATATTCTTACTTCATTACCTTTATTGATGATCACTCACGATATGGGTATTTGTATCTTATGAAGTACAAATCTGAGGCTTTTGAAAAGTTCAAAGAGTTTAAAAATAAAGTAGAGAAACAACTTGGCAAAAGTATCAAAACACTTAGATCAAATCGAGGTGGTGAATACTTAAACTAACAGTTTCAAAGTTATCTGAGAGATAACGGGATATTATTTCAATGGACACCTCTATATACACCACAACATAATGGTGTATTTGAGAGAAGGGACCAAAGCCTATTAGATATGGAGAGGTCCATGATGAGCTTTGCAGATCTCCCAAAATCATTTTGGGGGTATGCACTTGAGACTGCTGTTTATATACAAAACAGAGTCCCATCTAAATCAGTTGATGTTACACCATATGAGATATGGCATAACAAAAAACCCATTTACTTTTACATGAGAGTATGGGGTTGTCCAGCTTATGTGAAGCGAACATTATCAGATAAACTAGATGCTAAATCTGATAAGTGTTTATTTTTGGGATATCCAAAAGAAACAGTTGGATATTATTTCTAATATCCTTTGGAACAGAAAGTGTTTGTTTCGAAGCAAGCTGCCTTCTTAGAGAAAGAGTTTCTTCTAAAAGAGGACAGTGGGAGTAGATTTAAACTTTCAGAAGTTCAAGAATCACAAATAAACACAGATCAACTGATTGAGCCTGAAACTATTATTTATACAGATGAAGAAACAGTTATACCTTCTGAGACACAAGTTTTAGGTCGATGAGAATGCGTAATGGTCCAGAGAGATATGGGTATCTCTTATATGAACATAACGAAGTTCTAATCATTGAGAATGATGATGAACCCTCTACCTATAAAGAAGCTCTAAAAAGTTCAGAGTCAAATAAATGGCTTAAGGCCATAAAATCTGAGATGGAATCCATATACGACAACAAAGTGTGGACTTTGGCCGATGCACCTGAAGGGATAAAACCCATTGGGTGCAAGTGAGTCTTTAAAAAGAAGACCGACATGGAGGGTAATTAAACAGTTTGGTTTTTCACAAAATGAGGATGAACCATGTGTCTTCAAGAAGATCAGTAGAAGTGCAGTAGTCTTCCTAGTATTATATGTAGATGACATATTAATAATAGAAAATGACATTCTAGTTCTGCAAGATGTTAAAATTTGGTTATCAAAGAACTTCTCCATGAAAGACCTTGGTGAAGCAACCTACATTCTGGGAATTAGTGTAACACCTTAGCCTAAACCCTAATAGGGACCTTTAGGGAAATTATTTTTCCTTTCTTATTGATGTGTTAATATTATGTGTGAATGCATGGAATATATATATATGCATGTTATATGACCTAATTTTTAGGCCTAGAGT
>CANXYC012115827.1:0-10677 GCA_948193065.1 Aleurites moluccanus | reverse complement strand
GGAATTATTTTCTACTGGCTTTAATCTTCCAACAATAATTCATATGACTATTATACTTCTATTTTCGTGTCCTAATATTCTCTTTTACCTTCAAATATAATGTTAATTTTCACTAAAAACTTAAAGGGTGTGAATGACCATTTTGCCCCTAGTTCACCAAAAACTCAATTTTACCCGATTGCTTCCTAACAGCCTTTAAACCTCTTCTATTCATACAAACACATCATATAACATGCATACCTATCAAATTCAAGCATAAAAATATAATAAATCACAACATTAAAATCAAGTCAAAATTTCCCCAAGTAACCCTTTGTGGTTCATGTTCTTAGTTTTGACTAAGGTGTTACAATAATGAATTTCTTCTCTAATTTCCATAACCTTTCATTTAGAGATTAAATTGGAGTCAGAAATCATTTATATGAATTTTAAGAAGCCTAGAAGAAAAAGTATCCAACTTAAATCTTCATGAGTAAGTAAACCCTATTTTGGAGTTTATGATTGTATGTTACGTATATTATGAAATTGAGTTAAATGGATTTAGTAAAGATGCTTAGAAGTTAGATTAAGATATAATATATGATTGCATGAAACTGAAACCTTAATTTGAGATTCTTAAGGGAATGAAAGGGCACTAACTAAGTTAAATTAAAGTTAAATCATGTTATGGTAGATGTTTATTGATTGTGTTTGAATATTGAAATTGACTTATCTATGATTGTGTGTTAACCTAGAGTAAAGTCATATTTATGTCTAAGGAAGTTAATTAGACATTCATATACCTTTGTTATAAGAATAAGATTAGTAAAGAAGGAAAATGTATGAATGTTAGATTAAGACTAGTATGCATGAACAGAGTTAAGGTAGTTGTAACACCCTAGTAGACAGTATAGTAGACAACTAGATATAGTGGATCCTAACTACGAACGTGATGGTAATTTATGAATGGATAGGCTAATTAGTACCAAGGTATACAAAGGACATTCAATGACACAAAAGAATCTTATAGTATTAATAATGGAATTTTATAATATTTCAAGAAGTTTTTTTTACATAAATTATTGAGAAAAAATAATCTGACGTTGAATATGGAGTTGAAAGGCAAATGAATAGAGAGTTCTGTTAAGTACTGAACTGAAAATACTGGAAATAATTAGAAGCCTAAAGAGTAAATTATGTACCGAATTTAAAGTAAATTAATGCATATATGTGGATAATAAGAGAAATTAAATAATGTTAATTTTTGGTAAAAAGAAAGAGTGAAAAAGTGATTGAAATGACTGGAAATTAATAGAATGACAAAATTATAAATAAGAGCAACATGAGGGGCATTTCTGGAAATAGACTGTTTAGAATATAGGACCCAAAATAATTTTAAATGATAGAACAACCCAAAATCAAGCATTTCACTCTCCACATTAAATTTTGAATCTAAACAGGATAGACATAATAACTTATAAAAAACTTTGGGGCAAAAAATGCAAATAAGAAAATTTTTGGGTCAGAGCATAATTATTCAGAATTTTAGGACCTACCATTTGTATCAAAATTATAAAATGGAATTAGTGATGGCCGGATATAGTTTTTCCAGAAATGGATATTCATTTTGAGATATTTCCAACTAAATTAAGGAATTGGGACATTTGGCCAATTTCTAGAAAATTCCATAATTTTCTTCAGTCTTTATCAATTGGTGTTGGGGATTATAAAAGGAAGAAAAATAGATGGTTAATGGAAAAAAAATGGCCGAACCAAGTGTTGAGAGGGAGCCCAAGAATAATTTTCAATTCTTTCATGGAAAACAATAAAAGATTGAAGAAGTTGATAGAAGGAAGAAGATAGATGAAAGGAAATTTATGGGAAATGGATGGCAAGTGACTTTGGAAGGGCAAAAGAAGTAGAATCCAAGTACTCAATTGAAAGAAAATCTCCTAAAATTCAGTTCTTAATTAAATTTAAGAGCATTACAATTTAATTAAGTAGATAACTATATGAATTGAGCTAGAAAGATGCTAGATAAACTAGGGTTTTAATGGGTTCTAGAATCTATTTTGAAGCAGTAGTTTGTAGTTCAAATTCTGAATTTTTAATGTATGAATTTGAGGTTAGTCAAAACATGAAAGTTTTAGATAAATATGTTAATTTGATTTATAAAAAATAAATTGATGAAATTCGAAGTGAGGAGAGAGTAATTGAACAAAAATCATAACTGGCAAGAATTAGGTTTTCTAGAATTTTGTCACTATGTTTTTTTATAGAGAATGATAGAGATAGAATTAGGAGAAGTGTTAAACATGAAAAGTGTTTAGTTATCTCTTATATATAGGACTATGAAAGGGGTTTTTAATTGGATTTGTGGTTTATGATATATTGGGTCATAAGTATCACCTGCCAGAATTGATTAATAAACAAAACATAGGTTACCAAATTCTATTGATTTGAGGACCTTAGATTCTAAATTAGGAAAAGTATAAAATATAAAAAATATTTATTTTATGTTAACCAAATGACTGTAAAATGGTTTTATAATTAGATAAGCACAGAGTGAGTTATAAGCAAGGAAATAGGGTCTGTTCAGATAATGACTGCAGAACAATAGGTTCAATTTTGAAGAATTGTTTAGAATGGTGTAGTAATCAGAATGGTCTGAATTTTGAATATGTTATAATATTATGTGTCTAGAGTAAATAGAAAAAAAATAATCAAAGCATTTATACAAATATAGATTGAGTTATAGAAAAAAAATAGGGTCTGCCCATGTACTAGTTGCAAGGTAGCAGGGCTGATTATAAGATTGAGTTCAAAATGACACCATAATTTGTGTATTGATTGAAAAATTCTAAATTTTGGATATGTGAGAGTTTGATATGTCTAGTTTGAGTAAGAATAAGAATTGAAATATTTGGATAAATAAGAATTGAAATATTTGGATAAGTGTAGTAAGAGTTATGGGGAATAGAACACTAGCTGCCAAAGAGGTTTTATGTAGGCAAAATTTTGAATTTTGAAATTTTTAGGATTTTCTTTAATATAAATATAAGTAATGTAATTTTTATGTTAAATGGTAACTAAATTGATATTAATTTAATATGTAGAGTCAATAATGAATAAAAGACATTATGAGAACTATAAGTACTAAGACTTGAAACCAAGGAAAAAGGAAATAGGAAGTGTAACAGTGGAAGTGTTTGGCAAATGTAAGTTATATGTACATCATGATGCATGTTCCTTGATACATTATGATTCATTGAATTTGAATGACCTTTCTTCCTTGAGCATCGAATATGTCATTGTACATCTATAAAATGACCTAGCCTGAATTTGAAAATTTGCAATTGATTTGATACTGATATAATAAATGGATACCTAATTAATTCCAGTGAATATATGACTTTGCCATTGGGATTACTAATTATTGAATATTGTTGCACCTTATTATTGTTTCATTGGCTATAATACATTTTTGTATAGCAGAGCTACTATATCGATGGGTAGTGAGGGGAAAACCTTCGGCATTGTGCACAGTGGCCTACTGGACAGGGCGAAATGTCCGGGACCCTAGTTGGGAAGGGATTTGTCTCAGCCGTGAGGTCTGACCCGCCTTATGTAATACAGTGATATTCGACTACAATTATAGACCCTCTATATCTGTTATATGAACATGACTGGTTCCCTTTACACTTTATTGATACCAAATATTGTTGCTTGTTAATTTGATTCTGCTCCATATCTGACAGTTTATTATTGATATTGTTTATTTCATATTTTTCATTATTACCCAATCCTTTGCATATAGCATAATGTATATGTAAATCATTGAGTATTTTTATACTCACTAATTAGTGGTTTATAATTGTTACAGAAATGAGATAGAAAAGGCTGATTCCAAGTCAATTTCTTCTCCTACTTAGAACGTCAAGTACATTAAGGCAAAATTTTATTCTTTAAAGGTCATAAGTATAATCTCTTAGAGCTCCATGGTATTGTGTATAATTAGGTGATTAAGTACTATAATATTATATGAATGGTGAAATAATCGACATTTAAGTGACATTAAAAATGTAATGTGATTTACTATTAAAACTTAGTAGTGAATGGCTATAATGTGTAATGCTTAATCATTGATAATGATAATGATAGTGAAGGGATAAAAATAGTGACATTGAAAATACTAAAATGAAATTTACATGTTATAAAAGAGATTTAGAAGTGCCATGTATGTATGTTGAATTATGGAGTTAAGGGTATAAGGATGATAATATTGGGAGTATATTTTTATTGTAAGTTGTGAAATTGTAAATATAATTTGGGAATAAGGTTAAAATTATAAAGAAAACTCTGTTAAATTTTTGGTAATACTAGTTATTGTTAAATGGACTTAGATTATTAATGAATGGTTTTGAATATAATTGATTGTTCTGGATAGTGTTAGTGGATTCTATGGGTTTCCGGTGATCGTAGGTCTACCCGTGTCCTAGGACCGTCGCAGCCCAAAAGTGGGTCATGACAGCAAATGAGTCTCATTAAGGTATGAGTCTCAAAGAAATTAAGTTTTGATTATAAGGGTTAAGTTTCATTATGACTTCTTGAATGGTTTATACTCTTATGGTTATTTATACTGATCTATTGTAGCTTACAGAAGAAGATAGGGTGATGTTAGACCATCCTCTTGATTAATGGTTGGGAAGTACTTTCTTGTTTCTTTTGTTGAGGTAAGTGAAATATATATTATAATGCTTACCTTTTTTTTTTTATAAGGCCTTTTATTAAATATTGCATGTTTTCTAATAGTCACTTCAATTAAGCCTTGCTATTCATGTTGAACTCTGACTATACCTTCCAAGTTATATTTGTTATATTTGATTATGATGTTATGATGCTCTAATGACTCAATAGATTTTCTATATATGAGTTACAACAAGTGACAGAAATCCCTAAACTGATAAGGGTAAAATATCAGACTTATGTACATGGTACCCACTGATAAGTTATATTATCTGACTCTACTTAGGGGTTAAGTGCCCTAAAGATAGGATCTAATTAGTCAAATGGGATCATTGTCATTATGCCTCTGATCTCATCCATATTATCTTGATTCTATTTATGATGATTATGTTATGATGCTTTGTTACAGATTTTTGTCACATTATTCTGATGAACTAATTTAATGGCCTCATCTTATTTATTTATTTTGTTCATCATGTTACCCTTATTATATTATTTTGATCATTGATAAGTATATGTTGATGATTATAACCACACACTTTGACATATGAGATAATCCTTCTAGTACCAAGCCTTAAATAGTATGGTAGTATGTTTCTACTCATTGAGTTTAGTCATCTGTAGTTGTTTTATGCTTTTCAAGCAATGGGTTGTGGATACCTTAGATTCCTTAACACTGTATTTTTAGCAAGAAACTTTAGATATCCATGTATATTTCAGATTCTTGGAGTTCACATTTTATCTAGTACCTCCATGGTAGTCTTTCGGGGTCATTGATATTGTTTTAGAGATTTTTTTTATGCAACCTCTTATACATAGATGATATGTATTAATTCATTGCATATAGTGTAATTTATTATGATTAATATGGATTAGAGATGATGCCTTGGAGGTTATAAAATACCCAAAGTGGGTTCCTATATGGATTATGAAGTTATTTGTGTATGGATGATAATTATGGTTATAGCTATATTATGTTTATCATGTCAATATCTTAGAGTTAGATCCAGATTATGCTATTATTGTTGTGTGAAAACTTTTCTCTATAAAGTTTTACAAGTTCTAAATACTCGCAAGTGCACGAATTGAATCATAGGTAGTTATAAATTTATCCCGAGGTCGATCTTTTCATGGAGTTAAGGAAATGTACCTAGACAAAATAAAATATAACTTATTATCCTATTAAAAAATACTTAAAAATAATTAAATCCTAAATACTCTAATTAGGCTTAGTTTGTTGTTTGTATGAAAAGTAAAAGAAAATATGTAAATGGCAGTAACTAAAAGTGAGTAAATTATAGAAACAATGGAGATGGGCTATAGGGAATGTAATTTCCCCTAATAGGCTAGCACGCAAGGAATTAATATCTATCAACCAAAGAATTCAAAATATTATATTAAAGGTCAATGTTTCCTTAAATTACAACCCTAAAATTAAAGGCTAATGATTTCTCAAATTGCAATGCTAAATTATTAATTTTGTACTTGATAACAATCCACACCTTAGGTCTTATGAATTAATATCTGCATATAAGTGTTTATCATGCACCTATATGAGAATGAAGAGTAAACTAACAATATAAATTAGTTGACAATCAAGTTCTAGCATTAATATTCATCTTTCGACCCTTCAATTAACACAAGCATAAAAGTGGTAGCTAAGCACTTAAATAAGAATTAAACACAAATTAATCAATAGATATGAATTTTAAGTTTCAAGATATTAACACCTCAATATGTATTATCTAAATAGTTTCATTAGATACCATAGAAATCAAAGAGTTAGTTGATAATGGAATTGAAAATAATAAATATATTCAAAGCAAATAGATCATTCATTGCAACATAAACCTAAGCAAAATAAATAAATAAAAGCAAGAATAAATTTGAAGGAAAGAAAAATCTTATTGAGTTTGAAGTCTCCATCCAAAATGTAGCACATCACCACGACACTCCCACTTTGTTTTTAATTACAATTATAAAACTAAAACTTGCAGTGAAAAGAACAAAGAAAACAGAGAAGATATCTAAAGCTATTGTGTCTTTTTGAAAGCTTTGAGGTGTCTTGGGTTTGAAAACCTATCATTCCACCCTTGATTTTGTTACTTTGCTCCCTTTTTTTATAGAGTTTTGAATTTTTTTAATCACTCCTCAAATTAAGCTTTCCTTCTTTTCCCTTTTACTATCTTCATTCTTTCCATATCTTCAATTTGAATTTATATTAAATGCACGTTTGAATTCATTTGAATTCCTTTGTCTTAATTGTATCAAAGGTGAATCATTTTGAAAGAGAGATTACTACTTTGGTTTTGATTGAAGGAGTGTCCAAGGCTTGGAAGGATGGCTATAGGTATAGGGCTATTTGGAGCATTGAGGTAAGGCTTTGATGATTGGCTAAGGTCGTAGAGTAAGGTTCCCACGCCTTTGAGGCTTTTTCACACCTATAGGGTGGTTGGTTAAAGGCTCTATGCTTTTGGCTCCATCATATGACCATGGGCCTCCATTTTAAATGCTCCACGGCCATGAAAGATCTCCAAAGACTTGGGGCTTCTGCTCCACGCCAAATGGGGAACATCTAAGGCTTTGAGGCCTATTTTATCCAATGTTTAGGGTTGCATTTTCTTTCATTCAAAATATGTACAAAAGAGACCTAAAAATATAAAATTCTATAGTATGCTCATTAGATTTATTTTATCAAAAATACTAAATAAACATAACTAAAACTTATTAAAAACATTAATGAAAGTACCAAAATATATAAGATAAATAAGGACAAAAATACAACGAATAATTTTTTCACACTTAAACCTTTTCTTGTCCCCAAGCAAACTAAAAATAAAAACAAACCTAATATGAAAGATTCAAGAAATACCTAAGATGCAAAGCATAAGACAAGTAAAACATTAAGTGTTTAACACTTATATATAATAACAATTACTAAAATTAAAAACATATATATAAAAAATATAATTGTCACATCCCCCACTTCAAAAAATGCGACGGTCATAGGGTATAGGTAAGCGTAAGGCCCCTAAACCCGTAGAACCCAATGTAATAAAATTTATTGAAATTTTGCCATAAATTCCCCATAAATTCATGTTTATACCCAGGATCCATGTCCCTCTCTTCAACAATAACAATAACACAACCTACAGAAGAAATGAAACTTCTAAACTTCCATTCTTAACCCCTGAATCTACCACATATATCAATCAATATCACAACACTCCAATATAACAATTCATAAAACATTATCTATTTTTACTAATTATAGTGGACTATATATTTACAATAAGTTAGAATTGTTATAATTTACATATACCAAAATATTACTGCACATCAATAATTATGAATCATGAAGCACTACGAGAATCAACATAAAGGAGTTTATAGATAAAAAGGGTTCCCATCTCTGGAGGAGAAGATTGATGGAATCACTCCTATCTACTAATTTCTAAAAAAATTTTAAACCGCAGAAAGGTGAGATAATACTCGATGAATAACATAAATAACACCTTGGTGAGGTTAAGGTATAAGAAAGATAAATATAATAACAATGAGTGAAATAAAGGAATAGCAATATACAAGAATAATAATCAAATAATTAAATAGGAGTATAGCCACTGGAATCCAATCAAGGTAGCAATATGTCAATGTATACCTGTCATTTTTTTTATATTATTAATTGTATGTTTTTTTTGAATTGATTTAGGATATAGAAATGTTTTGAGGAATCCAGAATTTTGTATGCAGGGAGGAGTGTGTGAGGCTGGTTTCATGACTTTAAAGGAATAATTTGTAAAAATATAAAACATAAAATTTGTAGATTTATGTCTCATATTTAGATCTGTAAAAGTGTTTTGTGAAATTTTGTGTGTGTGAGGAGATATACCTCCTTGACCAGGACAAATTTGGTTCATTATTTTATGCAGGAATCTGAGAATTTTTAATTTTTCTGGGAATGATTGAGCTAAATAAGCCAAAAGTGTAAAAATGAGAAATGTTCCTTTATGTGTTATGTTGTTGACTGTAAAATTTCAGGGAAATTGGATAAGTATGGCTCAGTTGAGAGTGGAATTAATCAGACCTGTTCGAATGATTTTGGGCAGTAAAGTCAGGGTGAATTTTAGAAATTCACCATAGTTTGTGTAGATCTTATTTTGATTTAAATTTTTGATATGTTGGACCCCTGAACGTCTATTTTAAGTGACAAAAAGAATCATGGAGTTTTGATGTATGTAACTCATTTGCGAGATGGTTTAGTATGAGTTGACGAGGAAAAGGTTCTAGCTCGACAGAATCTGCTATATATATGCGAAGTGGCATTTGCGAGCCGAAAATTATGAGGTTGCATTTGCGAGCCGACAATGAAAACTGGCAATTGGTGAAGAGGGGAATTGGCAAAGTGGAATTGCCAAGGTGGCAATTGGCGAAGAGGAGAATTGGCGAAGTGGAATTGCCGAGGTGGCAATTGGCGAAGAGGGGAATTGGCGAAGTGGAATTGTTGAGGTGGCAATTGGCAAAGTAAATATTAGCAAAGAGGCATGTCATACCCCACACTATAGGGCTATGACGGTCCTAGGGCATGAGAATAATTTGCATACCAGTACCATGAAGAACCCAAGTTACATGATTTCATTTCATTTATTCATTTTATGACATATTTTTTTTTTAAAACACTTTGAGTTTATAGAAAATCGGACAGAGTCTCCCCTGAAATATTAACATTGCCTAAATAGAAAACATAACAAAACACTTCTAATATCAATATCAAACCCCCTCTTTCAACCTCTAGACACAACTCATATCAGTTTATACTTATATCAACTCAAAATGCATAATCTATATCAACTCATGTAATGTGTTCATACATCACAATCATATAGCAATTCTCTGTAATATCATTTATACATATGCCACAGTCATGTAAGCCTACCATATCAACTGTACCCCTATTGAAATGTGAGTATATAGACATACATTTATACCCATATCAAAATGTTCAAACACATCACAACATATAATTATAAATTTACATATCCACAAGTCATACTCAAAATATTTATATACACAGCAAATATCATGGAGTAATCTATACTACTCTAGGAAAGGACTATACATCTGCTCCACGGTTGGAAATATAAAAGTAGCCAGGATATCCGTGCCTCACCCTCCTTTCCCTGAAATGATTAAACAAAGTGGGGCGAGTACAAAATACTCACTGGATTTATAAACTTGAGATGCATTACTAATTTACCATATATATATATTTTAGTATGTATGACATTATCATGTATAATACCAATTTATGAGAAAGCAACAATTATAAATGTGATGGCAATTTTCAATGTGAAGATAATTGTGTGCATATGATGACATATATATATATATATATATATATATAAGATATGACAATGTAATGAAAGGCCCAAATACATAAGGTAAACAGGATTGGGTCAAGTAACTTAGTAGAACTGTATTTCATTCACATCTCCATTTCCATATAAATGTCATAAGGAGGATCAATCCTTATGGCTAGATCCATATCCCTATCTCTAGCTAGGGTAAGTAATACCAGTGTGCACACCGTCGATGGAAATACCTGCTACACCATTGAAGTAGCCCTGTTAGGTTACCCTATGCAAATGTTCTAATATGATGAAATTGCTACAAATATAACTCATATGAAGTGCCAAATAGCAATTATATCCATATAACCATGTATAGAATCATTTGGGAACAACTTACAATTTTGGCCCGTCGGGCCCAGTTGCGCTGTCACAGCGACTTACCAAATTACGGGTCTGTTTTTCGTTTTTCAGTGACTTTCTAGTTTCACATGTTACCAATATATATAGTGCAATTTTAACATCTAAGATACAAGTATATACATATATACGATGATTGGGCTTGATTTGAGGTCAAACCAGTTTATAGAATGATTTTTATGGT
>CANXYC012115288.1:0-30756 GCA_948193065.1 Aleurites moluccanus | reverse complement strand
TTTTTCTGGTTACTCTACTTCTTCTAGATGCATCGCAATTCTTTTAAAGCAATTTATAACCAAATCAATAAGAATCTTTGGTTTCGGAAAGAGAGATAGATGATGGGTCAGTTATTTTTAAATTTAACAAGCATTATTTTTATTAGCAGATACAGTAATGGTGTACATTAGATTTTACTAGCATTGTTTTTTTTTTTTTTTTTTTTTTTTTTAATTTATGAAAATATTTATTATTAAATTGATGATATAGTTTATTTTATTTGATTTTTTAAAAATTAATGAATATGAATGATAATATATAATGTATATATTAAAAATATTATTTAATATTCAAATATGTCTCAACGTGTTGAAATCTAAATTTTTTTAGAATTAACGTGTCAGAATATCGTGTCGTGTCATATTGCGTGTCGCGTGTCAGTGTCTGTGCTTCATAGCTTACTGATACGTTAATTCTGATTTTGACTCTTTTAGTTCTCACTTTTTTTTTAACATGTATTTGTTTTTGGTTGCAGAGTTTTATTTGTTTGGTAATAAATAAAGGTTAGTATCCTCTTTTTTTTTTTTTTTTTTTTTTTATTAAACTTCAACTTTTAATAAATAAGGGAAGTTAAAAATATTCCTTTTCTGATTAGCATTGTATTAGGAATATTTAATTTTTATATTTTGAACCGAAATATCTATTTAGATTGTAAAAAACCTTTTGGAATAATTCAGGCGCAACTAAGCCCAAGGCTGGGCCTCATGGCCTGGAGAGCCTAAGCAAGCCTGGGCTGCTGGCGCGCCTAGGTACATGCAAGGCGCAAAGGTGCACGTGCCTAGGCACACCTTTAACAGCATTGATTTCTCTTATCTGTTTACCCTTATATCAGGAACTTATTGCTTGCTTAATTAAAACATAGCGTGTAAAAGTTATTAAAAAAGGTTTTTATATTAAATTTCACTGGTCCGTACCTTATTTTGTTGAATTTGTTGCATCCATAAATTGGTTATATTTTGAAACTTGTTTTCTAGGCTGTTATGGATCTGGAGACAGAGAACAGAATAGCTGCAATTCTTTTGAAAGAAGCAGCAGAATTGCGGCGACAAGCTGAGAAGGATGGTGTGCGTATTTATCTTCAAAAACCTAACGTAAGGAGTCAGCCAAATTCCCGGTTCCTCACAGCAACAGTACTTGGGGTGCAGCAAGGTCGGTTTTTTGTTGCTTATCCATTCTTGCATTGCCTTATGTCGTCTTTTATTTTGATTACTAGCATATAAAGAATGCGAGCATGTATGGTTTCATTATCTCATGTTTTGGTTGTATAGGAAGTTTGATTTGGATTGGCCTTTGGGAAGTTTGATGCTCTATCGCCACCCAATACCTAGCTTTTAGACTTAGCTGCCCATGCCACAACTCAACGCTTGAAATGTGGTATTCTGGATTAGAATTATAGTAGACTTTTGGGTGGACTATGGAAGGCTAGTGTTGATAGAGTGAGAGCCATTGTGTATTTTGGCTGCAGAAGATTGTTATATGGAGAGCTTAATGTGGGTGATTGTGGTTGGAACAAGAAAATAATTATGTTTTAAAGAAAACCTCTAATTAAAAATTCTGAATTGAAAATAATAAGAATGCAATTCTATTTGACTAATAGAGCCTTGTTTATACTAATTAGGATAAATCTTAATCCTAGATGGAAAAGAAACCTAATACTACTTTCTTTGGGAGTTTTTTTTGCATGAGAAAGGAGACAATTTTTAATTCATGGGATAGAAAAAGAAAAGATTAATAAATACTGCTTGTTTGGAAGTTTAAGGGATAAGAAAGGATATTAGCTATTAAGGGTAAAATAGTATTATTTTAAAGTTATTTTTAGTAATAATTAAGGAAAATTTCTTATTCGCTCAATTTTGAAGGGGATAACTAATCCCTTAA
Source organism: Aleurites moluccanus (assembly GCA_948193065.1). Classification (NCBI taxonomy): domain Eukaryota; kingdom Viridiplantae; phylum Streptophyta; class Magnoliopsida; order Malpighiales; family Euphorbiaceae; genus Aleurites; species Aleurites moluccanus. The sequence goes on along the minus strand of CANXYC012115288.1, from coordinate 28,838 downwards.
TATCCTTTCTTGTCTAAATTAATTAAACTCCCAAACATGGGATAACTCTTATCCCATTTCATTTTTCTTTCCTTTCCTTTCCTTTCTTATTCTAACTCTCAGAGAGGGCCTAATTGAAAGACTTATTTAACAAGAATTCTAAACAAACATAGGAAAGAAATCTATAACAAACTGAACTAGGAAAACTAAATAAAATTTCTAATTTAAAGAAATCTAAAACAAACCTAACTAGGAAAACTAAATAAAATTCCTAATTTAAAAATCAAACAAAAATAATTCCTAAAATCATATCTTCTTTTTCCTCAACTGCATCAAGACTTTGGGAGGTTGTCTTCCATCTGTTACAGGCTCTCGCTGGTGGTTAGCTTATAGGGCTGGCGGTTTGCTTATAGGGGGAGGCTCTCTTGAGGCACTTATCAGAGATTTAGTGTTTGCTAAGCTAGGGGGCTGTTTGCCTATACTCTTGAATGGATGTGCCTTTTCATATGAAGGCAGACCTTGCCTGGAGATGTTATATCTAGGATTCATTATTTTTATTCTATCAGGTTTTAGTGTGCTGGCTGGCTGGTATGTCTGAATTGAAGTCTGGCTGATTTCAATTGAAAATGATTGTTAAAAAATCATTGAAGCTATGTTTAATCATTGATTTAAATAATGTGGAAGCAATTTGTTCTGCAATAAGGGAACCTGAAATAAGACTGTATTCAGGGGCTGGATTTATCCACTGATCAATTGGTATCATATTATGACGTGTGAAAGCATGAATTCCTATGCAAACTCTATCTTGTTCTTGTTCGTTTTCCCGGGGGGGGGTGGGGCTGAAATAACAGTCTTTCTGCTCTCTTCCGGTAAGCCTTACTGTGCTTGTATTTATTTTGTGATAGCGCAATTGATCCCTTTTATGTTTTTGGCTTGGAGAACGTTGCATTCGCTTTTTGTTGTGTGATTAATATCTGCATGACCTGTCTATTTTATCTTATTTATCAACTGGTATTCAGCAAATCGAGCAGTGGAGGTTAATGAGATGTGGCGAGTTCGTCAGAAAGAGGTTGAGCTAGATCACAGGCTTAAAGGTAGATCAAGGCATGAGAATAGCAGCAGCAGTAACCATAGGGAGATTGATAAATCCCAGAGAAGCAGAAGTAAGAGGCATGCCATGAATGATAACAACATTAGTGCATCATGCTCCTCGAGCAAAAGAGAATCTGAGAACTACTGTTTGAGAGAAGAAGAAGGTTTAAGGGATGAAGAGGTTGAGGAATTTTTAAATTCAAGGTAATTACATAAGCTATCTGCTTGTGTGTGTGCGCGCACACTCAATTTTTTTTAAAAATTACTCGAGGAAAAGTATTTTTGCAATTGTTTGACATGAATGTTTTTGATAGGGTCAAGCGTGGTCGGGGTACATTAGGTTCAAGGATGGATGAAACAGGTCCATATCTTCCTCTTTCTCCTGAATCCAAGGACAAGCTATCCACTGGCCTAGACTTGCGGGAACATCAAGTTGTTTTGGGTCCAGAGAAGCCTTCATCACTGAAATCTTATGAATCTTCTGTAGAGGAGCTTGACAGGGATAGGCAGAAGAAGACAAAGAAGGTTCAATCCAGGAGTTCAGGCAACAAGCATTCTAAGAAGCACAGAACGAAGGAAAGATTCAGGGATAAGAAATAGAGTAGGAAGAAAAAAAGAAGTAAACACTAGTATGTGTTCTATTCTGCACTATCCGTTAGTTAATTCTGATAAATTTGTATAACAATATTCATGTTTTCCATAGAACTGATAACTAATTATGTCCAAGAATTTTTTTTTAGCCCTTTGTATTTTTTTTTTTTTTTGAAATATTAGAAACTCTTTAAAGGAAAGGACGGTATGGCTTGAATTACTAACCTCTTTATAAGCAAAGCAATCCAGATTCTCTTTTTCATTTGGAATTCCATCTCTTAACCCATATAGTTTTTTGTGTCATATTAAATTTTTTTTTTTTTTAATTATTTTGACAGTCAATAGTATTATACACAAAAAAGTGCGGAAATGTGATATTAAATAGGAAATATGATTCACATTGTTTTACAAGCAGTTTTATTTAAGGAGATTGAGTGTCATATTATAATGCTGCACATGTTTTGGGGAACAGGGAAATTGCTCAAAGAAGATTTTGCAAGGCTCTTGATTTCCACCATTACATATTTTACCTTAAATAATTGCCTAATAAAAATAAGTTTGTGATGCTTAAGAGTTTCGAGGATTGTGTGATTCATTTATAAATAATGTATGTCAATTTACTCGAGAAGTATTTCAAAAATTATACTCGCGAGTATAGGTTCATAATAATATATTGTTTAACTGGATAATAAATTTAAATTCTAGTCCTTTATTTTTTCAATATTAAAAAAAAATATATTTTAAAGATGATATTTTAATGGTAAAACTTTGTAATTATAATAAACATTCAACAACTAAAAGAAAGATCCTTCATTTCTTCAAACGACATGAACAAAGATAGAATTATACCATTTAGATATTCCCAATGTCTCGACCATTCAAGAAAGCTGAGAAGAAAATGAATAATCATCTACTCTACTTATCAGAAGAAATCGAAGAATTGTTCTCTTTATTTTTTTTCTTATTTTTCTGCTGGCTTTCAATTATAACACTATATTTAATTAATTTTATAAAAGAATTTATTTGCAAATAAATTTCAAAATGAATTATAATGTTTAGTAAATTAAATAATAAATATAGAATTCATTTCAAATGAAATGAATATTGTGTTTAGTACAATTTTAAAATTTATTTTAATATTTCACTTAATAAAAAATAACTCTATAAACATATTATTTATTTATTTATTTTATTTTCAAAAATTTCATATTACATTAATGAAAATACAATTATTTAAAATTTAATTTAATATTTAGCAATAATACCCTTTTATATATATTATTTTTTCAAAAAAAAAAAAATACAATCTTGACCATGAATAATTAAATTTATTAAGAGCTTGAAAGAATTTGAAGAAAAAATAATAATTTTCTCTATATATTTTTTTATTAAATCAATGAAATTATTATTATAATAGTGGATGTAGGGACTAGTATATTATATTTATCCTCATAATAGTAATATGAAGGAATTAATAATAATTATTTTCTGTTATATAAAAAATTTGGAAATTTGAGGAAACAATATTCTTACACAAAAATAAAAACAATATTTTTTTAATATACAATGAACATTAAAATATATATATATATTTTTTAGCATTCAGAATATCAAAAATATTCTTCAAATTTGATAGATAAAAACAAAAAGAAACTATTTAAACTTGTACATGTAAATGAACAAAAAAAAAATTACCAAGTTATTCTCAGACCTACTATTGTTTACCCATACTATTGTTTACCCCAGCCCATAAATTATTTTATTTTGGGCCAACTTAAATTTTAGTTCATTGACCGATTGTAACCCAAACTAGAGGTGACAAAATGAACAAAGACCTATCTCGATATATACTCTATTCAAAGTAGAAGATATTTGTAAAGTTAATAAAAATATTTTAGTTTTTTAAAATTTATTGGTTTAAAATTATAAAATTTATTTAAAAATATTATTTTAATAAAATTTAATTATTTCTAATTTTATAAATTTAATTATTTAAAATTCTAAATAAATTTAGATTTAAAATAAATATAAAATTATAAATTTACAAATAAATTTTATAAAATTTATGGAATTTATTTATACCAAATACTTATTCTTCTTATTTTTACATGCACTAAAAAATTCTATATTTTATTATTTTGTATTTTATTTTTTCTCGCCATTTTTTTATACAATTTGATAATATATTTGTATTTGAATCCTTTCTCAGTATATTTCATTGGAAAAAATAGAAGATTGGAAAAAATAGAAGAAAGTAGTTTATCAGTAGATTACACAAGTTCAACATCATTAGCAACTCTTTTAATAGAAGTATTTAACTTGAAGAAAGTAATTTATTAGATTACCTAAGTTCAACATCATTAGCAACTTTCTCAGTAGAAGTATAAGATAACTCGCCATGTTGTTTTCAAACAAATAAGAAAGTACGAGTTTTTTAATTATGTTATATGATACAATTGAATTCAAGTAAATTATTTCACAAATGAGTTGAAAGATAGAACAAGGAATCAATTTATAATAGTTAATTAACTCATTTGAAACCATCCATTTTAATATAATTGTACAACTCTAAAGATATAGATTTTTTTTTTTTCTATCTTATTATAAAATATACTTCTAAAAAAGTGAAAGAGTTGACATACCGAGACATAACTTAACAGCAAGCTCTAAGCAATAGATACATGATTGATTCTCCTCTCCAATGCTTAAAAAAAATAAAAAAAGTCAGAGTGAACCGAATATACTTTCCTTTCACCTACAAATTACCAAAACCAGAGTACAAAATATTTTGTATCTTGTTTTTTCTGATAATACCAGTTCGTGACAAACAAGTCATTTTGATAATTCTACCCTTTGTTCAACTCTAGTTCAAGTGAAGTCTTAACTGCCGAAACAAATGAAACAAATCTTTCTGTGGTTATCTATATACTATAGTAGATTCGACTAATGGTCAAGGCTGGTGTCATGAGTCTTCGAAATGATGATCCGTCTCATCATATATCTCCTCCTACATGGTGCAAAACAACAGTCGGATAAAAAGCCAACTTATAAATCTTTTTAGTTTTCTTTCATCAGCAAAAGCAAGACCATATATCAATAAAAGCCAACAAAATAAATGTCAATGCCACCTAAGTACACAGTAGCATACACTTCTAAAAAGAAACTTTTTTATTGCAAAAATGATCAAAATCAATAAACTCAAAAATGAAAAGAATATGGTCTAGATTAATAGGACAAAAATGGCGAAATAGAATCAATCAACATCACATGGTTCAAAATAATAAATGGGGACGACAGCAAATACTCGTCTGCAGGCTTAAAGTCTTAATCCTGTTCCTGTAAAGCACCTATGCAGCAGATATCTTTCAAGTAAAAATGTCCAACAGGACTATTTTCATATTGAACTTCTCTTCTTTCCCAAATTCAAAAAATATTTATAGAGGGAGTATATCTACGTGCCAATTGTGAGAGATTCCATTCTAAAGGATGCTCCCACTTTATTCCCACTCCAAACTAAGGAATTTCAGGAAAAAAAAAACAATGGTAAAAGTAAAATACAATTAATACCTGTAAGAGCTCTTCAATGACATCTTCCATTGTTATTATGCCTACAGCTTCTTCTTCTTCAGCAAGTTTGGGGAGCGGATGGCCATTTATATGCAGGATGTCAAAGTCAATGTCCTTTGTCCACTTCTTGCTCCTTGAGCCCTTAAATGAACTAATGCTACTATTTGGAACGCTTTTCCACTTTTGAAGCGGCATCTTGGTCTTTGAATTCTTCTCTTGAGAAGGCTTTTCACCATCAATATCAACTCTAACTTCTTTTACTGGATCTGTTTCATGAGAGAGAGAGAAAGAGAGAGAGAGACATAAGAGAGCAGAAATTATCAAAATGATCTCGACACCACAAAAAGAGTGTTAGAGATGATCTTATTCTTAGGTCTTCACCTACAAGTTTAAGGTTGAATCGTTCCTAGTCTTGTTATCAAAGCTTCTACAAGTAAAAGGCCAAAAACTCTAATTTTCAGTACCCCTTTCTTATTAATTAGATTTTGGCAAGGTAGCGGCGGGCCTGTGCCTATCCACATTCTAAACCCATAAGCTGTGCTTGAGAAGGCATCCCAAAGATATCAAAACCTATTTTTGGCCTTTACCTATAAAGTTTGAACTTTTAGGTTGACTCTGGTACAACTGAACTGGTTTTGCTGGCAAGGAATAATCAGGACAAGTAACAGTATGAAGTTGGAACTTACTGTCATCAACACTGCTAGTTAGCTGCTGCTCTTTCTTGTCAGACTTTCTTACAACAACAGCCATGTGGCTGTGACCCTTCTGAAACTCATTCAATATATCATATAGTGGCAAAGTTTCTTGAACCCTAGAACAAAAAACCCAAAGAGCATCAACTTACTGTAATATGATTACTTGGAATGCTATCCAGAACAACATAACTAGATAATTGCTTATATTGTATAGTAAATATGGATATAAAGTACCTGGGAATCCTCCGTATAGTAACATTCTTCACAGGTACTGCATCTTCTGGGTGAATTGTCAATAAATTCTTGGCCTACAAGATTGGAAAGTGCATTCATATATTATTAAGAGAATAAACTTTTAGGAAAAAGCATTAATCTGTTGTTAAGAGAATAATTATAAAAAAAGAGATGTGAAATCAAGTCATCTTCGCTTCCTTGTCACTAGTCAACTTTTTACTTGGCTATTCTGAGTTTTTTGTAATTTCACGGAGAAATAATAGAACATTATAGGCAAAAAATATAAATGAACCTCCACCATGAAATTCACTTGGTTTTAACCACAAACCACTAATTAAGAAAGCCAGGTGATTCTCCTGGGAAAATCCATCGCCTTCAATACAAAAAGATAATGGTGCAAACCTCAATTACAGAAACATAGGTGAAGCAATAATACTGCTGGAATGTTTTGTAGATCTACCCTTTATCTATCAAGTCATTTCGGAAGGCTAAATTGAGAATGATCTCCCAATATATATCTGTATCCAAATACACAAAATACCAATGGATGATAGTGATATTAAAATGTTGAACTTAAAAACTCCCAACAAAAGATGAACCTGTGTGAGAATTGGGAAAATTCATTGAATCATCAAATTATTGAATATCCCTCCCTACTTGCTCTATTTGTTCCTTCCTATTTTTGCAGCAAATATGTTAGGCTAATGAGTTCAGTGGTATAAGGTAATTCTACGAAGAACAGAAGAAGTTCCTACATAAAATTTCAAACAGAATATTTTATCTAAAGCTGCAAATAAAACTTTCTGGTAAAAATATATTCAACACATGTTGATTTTTTTCATCATATCCATTTTATCCAAATGAATCATATGGAACATATAGTAGCAGAGAAACAGATTATTCAACTAAGGCCAGTTCATAGAGACACTATTCCATATGAGGGAGGGAAAAAAAGACTCCCCCCAAAAATAATTCCTCTTTCACCTTCATTGAACATGTTATATTATCATCAATTTACCAGTATAAGTCCAATTATATTTGTAGGTTGCTCATAATAAACAGGCACTCTGCTATGCCCTTTCTCCAATATCAAATTCATCAACTCCCTGTCCATAAGAAGTATGCAGTGCAGCTAATAAGGATGGATTTATGCAAAGGAAGCAAGTTTCTTTTTGGTTTTCCTTTCAGAACATCTTACTTGTCAAGTTTGGCATTAATATCAATCACAAAAGTTTCAGAGATAGGCGTCATGGCATCACTTGCTGTTTTCTCAGTAAGCTCAAGCGCTCCAGCTATAATTGTCGTCTCATCATGGGTCAGTTCTCCACCTTTTCCTGCCTAATAAAGATCAATAACAGGATTATAAAGCTGATAGAAGACATTAGCAGGAAGGTGCAAACAATAGAATCCGTACAAGTTGCAGGACTTGGACAGAAGAAATTCAATGATACTATATATCAAAATCAACAAAAATTAAAGGCAAGAAATCAGTGAGCAAAAGCATATACAGTTGGGTATAAGAACAGAATATAGCGTTCAATAAACTAATTAACCAATTTCTAAATGCTGGAGTGGATCTTAAAGAAATCCCACTTCCTCAAGAATTCATCTTGAATCGGGATCCTGTAAAGTTCTGATACCTACAAAACGCACCTCATTGCCATGAAAATTTACAAGTGTTTTCAACTCAGCTCGGCGAAAGAGTGCTACATGTCCATGACCCAGTAGAAAATCTAGAAGCTGGAATACAAATGTAATATATAGTTATTTTACTGATATAAGAGGATTAAATGATTAATGTTCTTAAGCCAACATATATCACCTTGCTTATTGGGTAGGCAATAGGGAAGCAGATCCAGACAAGAATGCGAACAAATGGAGCCACTGTTGCACCAATAGCCAAACCATATCGAGAACAAACAGATTGCGGTATAATCTGGACATCCAAGTAAGAAGCAATTAGTGAATCCATGTGAATTAGAGAATCCATGTGAATCTGTATTTCCCATACCACCATCTTAAAAGCTACATATCATCAAAATTATAGAAAGAATTCAATTATCTAACTCTATTTCTACAAGAGTTTCTTTCAACAAGGAAAACAGATTTCATGTGCTATACAGGCTGCACATGCAGCAAGCCTGGCATACAGTGGATCCTCACAGAAATACCTCATTACAGGGAAAATAAAATCGGTAATATGCAAGTAGCACATACAAAATGAGTCAAACTCATAAACTCTACTTCTATCATTTCGCTGTATGTCTATCCACCTGTCCTGACATCAATAACTCAACACAAATGTAAAAATCTAAATGGACTCCTTACCTCACCAAATAGGAGAATTAGTGTAACCGAAATTAGAACGGCACCCCAAGCTGTAACCAGACTATCAAGAAAAATTGGAAGTGCCTGACAAAAGGGATAGTAAGTTATTCTTTTCTACCATTATAAGAAATATTATAGAAGATATCTCATTAATAGGTACCTCCATAGCAGCGGCATTGCAAATGAGCAGTGTGCAGAGCAATAAATGTTGATTTTTAACAACTGCCAATATCTTTGCTGTTATCAGAACAGAAAAGCTTTCAGTTTGAATAGTATAGAATCGCAGCATAAAACTTCCATTTTGAGAATAGCATTTGTAGGGAGTTGGGAATTTTCCAGAGATACAGCATAAGCTGCAACATTGTAAATTATTGGACCTCCAAAAATAATCATCACACAAAAATGATCGTTAAACTAAAAATTCAAAACCCTCATTCTTAAATCAACATGCCAGCAATTTGAGTAACTATGGAAGAGAGGCTGACAAAGGACAAGAAAACGCATTCAGTTCACTCGCTGTTATTACAAAATTTTCTAGTGGGAATTTTCATTGAAGAATTTCCAGGATAATAAGCCCTATAGTTAACTAAAAAGTTAATGTCTAAATTCTTTTTTTGGTTCATAAAGGAGGTCAAATGGGCATGACCCTATGAACTAACAATGGGGTAGCCCTTCCTTTTTATAACTATCCCCCATATTGATAAAACTTACACCCTAATGGTGGATTGGAGACTCAAACCCAGGATCCTCGACCCCAAAGGGAAGACCAACCAGGTTAAACATGATTGATTGACACAGTTAATGTATGATCTATTTAGAAGTTGAATAAACATTAGACAACAACAATAAAGTGGACTTATATATATATATCCTAAGTAATTGGTTCCACAGATGTAGACACACCCAACTATCTGGCAGCAACATCCAGCTAAATAGCACCAAAAATGAACCACCTGTGCTAGTGATCGGAATAGAAATAAATGCACAAGTTAAAATAATAAGCTACAACCAGAAATTAATTTCTAATTCCAGGTTTTGACAAATTGCTGATGATTATGAATTTCACATGTTTTGCACAAGCATCTGAAGTGGCATCACAAATCAAGTCGACAATGCAACGATATGGAAATTATCACCTCAACTAACATTACAAAGATTCAACTAAATTATAAATCTTCTATGTTCTGGTCATCAAATTCTTTTTCCCGAGTATACACCAAAATTTGTTGATTTTTCTTTTTTTAAATTGGGATTGAAATGAATCAAATTATAATAAAATTAACCTCATCTAAATCATTAATTAAAAAAAATGAGTAGAATCAGTAATTAAGCAAACACTTTTTTTTTTCTTTTAACAGGCGGGTCCCACAAGAAGAAAATTCCACCTTCCAAATCTCCAAATTTATTAAATTCCACCTTCCAAATCTCCAAATTTATTTATTTTCTCGCATTTTTTAAGCATCCAAACAGACACGTACAAAAAGAGAAGTACCAGCGTGTTTCTGATCTTTAGGGGTCCCAGACTGAGCAAGAACTTCAAGATCAACAATACTCATAGACATAAGACCCAAAGTAAGCCCAGACATCAATCCAGCGAACATCACCAGCAATACTATTACCACAATGGATACAAAAAAATCTGTTTCACAGCACTTATACTCCGCCGCCATTCAATTTCTCTTCTTCTTCTTCTTCTTCAAACCACACACACAGACGGAAAAAAAATGAAAAATAAAAGAAAAATAAAAAACGTAATTTGTTATTTGTTAGAGAAAACACAACCAGAGCTCAATCACCTCCATTAAAGTTTCAAATTCATAAACCGAAATTTAAAAAACGAAAACGTTTCGAAACGGTTTCTTTTGCTTTTCTTCTCGGGAAAAAAATTGAAGAACCGAACCAATCCCTATCTCTACAATAGTGTAAAGCAAGATCAGTGTGATATTATATAACAAAAACACAGAAATATAGAGAAAGAAAGCAGAGAGATAAAGAAAGAGAGATTGTATTGTATTGTATTGCGCGTAGGGTTAAATAGAGGTTAAGCCAGCGAAAAGGTATAGTCGGAGAAATTTCCGGCTGGTTTAACAGAGGGAAAGGGAAAGCGAAAGAGTAGAGAGAGAAGCGTAGCGAGTGTTTTTGGCGCTGTCGTGAGAGTGATTGATGGTCATGGTAGGCTGAGCTTCGAGGTTGCATGTATATTAGCGGTGGCTTAGGTGTCTCATTGTGCGAGTTCTTTGCTATGTTCAGTTACTTGGATTAATAATTTATTTTATTTTATCTTGATTTAAGTAAATTATAAATTATACTGATTTTGTAATTAACAATTATATTTTTTTGTTATTAAAAAAAATTATAAGAAAAATTTTATAAAAGAAAAATCATGTCAAAAATTTCAGATTAACTAATAAATACATTTTATTTATTGAAAAAAATTAGCAAATTCTCGATAAGAATTTATATTTTTAATTTAAATTTGGATGAAATTCTTTATTTAATAATTAAAATTAAATGAATTTTGATTTGATTTTAAATTTTTAAAGAAATCTAAAAATTTCAAAATTTAATATTTTAAATATTATTTTCACCTAATTATTTTAAATCTATAATCTCTATTTTTTTTCAAATTTAAAATTTAAAATTTTATATTTCTTACATTATCCAAACAAAAAATTTATAAATCTATAAATTTTAAATCATAAATTTAAAATATAAAATATAAATTTCAAAATTAAATTCATATATCTAAATGCATCCTAATATTATTTGACATATTAATTTATCAAAAATCTCCCTCAAATTCATATTTATCAAAATAAAATATTGATAACATATTAACATGAATGGTTAAATAAATGAATAATTTTAAATAAAATGATTTTAAATTTATACTTTGAGTGAATAATTATAAAATGCTAATATAGTATTAAATTAAAATAAAATTTTATTACTAATCATTCCTACCGAGTTTTTTTTTTTTTTTTAAACAAACTGAGATTTTAATATTGATGACATCCGATACATCGAGACATAATCTAATAATAAGTCCATATTCTCTTAAACAATAGATTTATAATCAATTCTCCTTCCAATACTCAAAAAAAAAAAATATATTTAATGACACCTGAATATGTCATATATTTTTAAAAGGTGTATTCAATATAAACTCTTGAAAAATTTTATATATTTACAATGTCAATATGTATTCAATTCAAATTTTTAAATATTTTAAAAAAATATATTAAAGTCAAGAGTATTTAATAAAGATTTTTATAAAATCTTTAAAAATCTATCGGTATTCAAAAAATTATTGACTTTTAAAGATTTTAAATGATTTTTTATGTGTTAGTGCTAATTAAATTTCCTTACAATTCTCTTTCATTTCTTCTTAAGATCTTAAAATATTTTAGATAATTTTTATTTTTTATATGTTGAGAAAAAAAAATAATCAAATCAAACCACACTAAATCAAAATACTATTATAAATAATGAATTTATTTTTCAAAATCATTAGTTTGAAAATATATATAGATTGTATACTCATACTTAAATTGATAATATTATTCTTTTATTTTTTTAAAAATATTATTATTAAAGTAATGAAATCCCGAAAAATGCTATTATAAACAAGATTATAATTTTTAAATATTTTAAACGTTTGTAATTTTGAGATTTATCATATTTAAATTTTATATATTTTGAAATTTTTTAAAAATATTTTGCCCTTCCTGAAATCAAATTCTAGCTCCACTATTAATTAGGAGTAATAATTTATAATTAATATAAACTCAAATAATAAATCTTATTAAAATAACTATTACAAATCAATCAAAATCTATAAAATTTTATAAAAGTCTATTTATATTTATAAAATAAAAATATATAAAAATTATTTATAAAGTCATGAATTATGTAAAAGTCATTAAAATTTATAAAACTCTACAAAAGTCATTTACTTAAAAAATTTTATAAAAATTATTAATTCTTTTGATTCAATACACCTCTTAGAGTGATTATATTTTATCATTAAGTTAAAATATTAATTATAGAGTCTTAATTTGTATTTATATTTTGTTTTCATAATTAATTAGCATTATAAGGATTAAATATGGTTATATTTTACTCAAACATTAAAGTTGAATATAAAATAATAAATGAGTTTTGTAGATCAACACATCAATTTAAAAGAAATAATTTATTAATGAATTATAGGTAGCTAGGGAGAAAAATTGAAAGCTAATTAACATATCATGGGATGATAAGAATTACATAAACACAACTCTTTTAAAATAAACTCGTTAATTAATTAAAAAATAAAAACATTGAGTAATGAATTGCAGTAGCTAGAAAGAAATTGGCTTGTTAGGTGCCAACCCTGGAATTATCGAGTCTAGATTCAGTTAGGTTAAGTGGTTAACCATCCAAATAATGCTTCTTTATTTTCGGACCCAATTTCCTTTAATAATTTAATTTGTTTTTCTTCAAACAAATATATCCAATATATATATATTCCTTGTTATTTTTATTATTATTATGAATCATGTGAACTGGATCACCCAGCAAAATATATATATATATATATATATCATTAGCTTATAAAAAAAAAATTTCTTTAGACTCTATTTAAATTTATTTTTTTATATATAAATTTTTTTTTATCCATCCAAGTTTTATTTTTTATACAGAAAATTTTTTTAGTTCACTCGTGATTAATTTCCTAATTTTTTCTCCGAATGTATATATCAATTCAATGAGATAAAAATATATAAAGAAAAAAAAATATCAATATCTTTTCATTTCATAAAAAATAAATAAAAAAATTATATCTGTTAAAATATTTTATCACTCATTATTTTGGTATATGAAATAAGTTTATATATTTAAGAAAGTGTATTGAATGAGGATAATTAAAAATTTCGATAGATTTAAAAAGTTAGAAGTATTTAATAATAATTTTTAAAGAATTCATAAAAGTTAATATTGTATTTAATAATAATTTTTAAAAACTTTAAAAAAAATTATAAAAATTAGAGATATTCAATTACAATTTTTGTAAAGTTTATAAAAATAAATTGGTATTCAAAAGTTATTAACTTTTATAAATAATAAATTTTTATATATTTTTATTGACTTTTTATATAGCGTTATAAATAATTATCTTTAAAAATTATTAATTTTTTCTCAAAATTTTCAAGGTATAAAAATGTCCAATAAAGAAAAAAGAAAAAGACAAGACATCTTGAAAAGACAATTAAATAATTTTTAACTTATAAATATCTACATATAATATGAATAATCTTTTTTTTTTTTTTTTTTTTATGTTGTTCATTTTTGTTTTAGTCATTGAGGGGTTTTTTTTTATGTTGTTTCTTGGAAGCATTCATAACTACACCTTGGTTTTATTTCAAGATATGCTCTAATGTTGTTTTTTTTAATCTGCTTCATGCCAATTACCAAACCAAAATTATAACCCAATTAATTAATTAATTAACATTTCATATATATTTGCATCCATTGATGATAGGCATTAGTTTTAATATGTAACTTTCAATTAATGGTTTTCCAATGAATATTCTTGAGCACTAATTAAAAATAATTATTTTAAATAAAATATAATTATAAAATAATTACATTAAAAAAATATAAATAAATTAATATAAAAATAAATTTGATAAAAAAAAAGAGATATTGATATAATTATATCTCATTATAAATATTATCATTCTAAATAATAGATTATAATCTCATTTTTTACTTCTTTATTTTAATTTTAAATTTTATTTATTTAATATTATCTGAATTTTAAGAAAAACAGTTAAATTAATTAATATTCTTATCTAATTGCACTTGTTTGCATAGTTTTATTAGCCTCAAAATAACACCTTTCTTCTTCTTTTTTTAATGAGAATTAGTTGTAGTTTATTTTATCAAGCTATACATTTCAAGTCAGTTTATGTGAATTACCAACCAATTACACCTATAAACCAACTAAAAATTACCACTAATTGAAAAGCAAGTGATTGGCATTACGAGTTCACAACTGATCCTTCATTAAAAAAAAAAAAAATGAAATTCAATTTTCAACATATTACAGTCTAGCACAATGATTATTTTAAAATGCATTATCTGATTATTTTATATTTGTTCCTAAAGAGTAACTAATATTATAACTTTAGTAAAAAAAAATATTAGGAACATGACTTTTATTATTTAACTGAGATCTACTTTTACTTATTATGTTAAGCATTTTGTTTTTATTATATGAGAATTATAAATTTATTATATTATATAAAATATATATAAGAAATCAATAAAAATCTATTAATATTTATAAAAATTTTAAAAATATTTTAAAATGTTTTTTTAAAAATTATTTATAAATTTATAAACTTCGTAAAAATTATTAAAAATGGATAAACTCTAAAAAGTCATTCACCTAAAAAAAGTTTATAAATATCTTTAAAATCTTAATTGAAGACGATACACTAAAAAAGAAATAATTCATTAACTTATAAAAAAAATTTCATCTGATTTAATCTAAATATAAATTTTTTATATAAATTTTTTTTTTCGGTCCACTCAAGATTAATTTTTTGGCTTCATATCTATATCTACGTTAAATATATATACCACTTTAATAAGATAAAAACACAAAAAGTAAAAAAGATATAAGTATTTTTTTATTAAATAAAAAATAAATAAAAGAGTTATATTTATTAAAATATTTCATCAATTATTAGTTTGATATATAATATAAGTCTATATATTTAATATAGGTAATAATTTATTAAATTTATGAATAGTGATGAATTCAGAATTTTTTATGAAGTTATATGTTTTTCAAGTAGGAAGTGAACTAGATGTAATTTTATTACTTTATATATATATACTATGAATTAGGTGTAATTTTATCATTCAAAATATAACAGTAAAATCTATTTTTTTTTTCAAATTTCATTAATTTTTTTAAAACATTATAACTTACACAATAAAAAACAAACAGACTACATATATATTTTATTACATTGACAATTTAGACTTTAACCTAATTTTTCAAACAAAAATTGTGTCAATAAAAAAGCTATATCAAGATTCTAATTAAAATTCTTAAATTGACAAGGATTTTAATAGTACTATTTTTAATTAGAGAAAGAAATAATTAAATTACCAAAAAAAATTAAAAATAAGAAAATAAGGTAAATGTTTGAATTAATCATTTTATTTACATGTGATGAATAAAATTTTAAAATAATAGAGGATTTAAATGCATATATTTTAGAATACGCATAAAATAATTATATAAAAATAAGATTTTAAAAAATTAGGGTGGATAATGATTTTTTTTTAAAAGTAAATAAAATTTTATAAGAAAAATGTAATTTTGGGATTTTTGGAGACCAATTAATAATTAGTTTGAACTATTTTTATGTATAAATATATAAATGGAGGATTGCCTCGTCAGTCCTCAATCAAAATAGTGTAAATTGCCCACCATATACTGCAATTTGTTTCACTTCTTTTAGATGACCTCTTCTTTCTTGTTTGGCTACTGTACCCCTCTGAGAATCTATTAATGGAGCTGCAATTTTTTTTTCCTTTTTTCTTTTTAAAGATAATTAAAAATAATTGATATGATACTATATTTATATTTATGTGAACATAAAATATATATATGTATATATAAAATTATAGTTTGATATATTATAATTTAATATTTTCTAATTTAACCAAAAATTTAAAATTTTAGTTCCGCCTTTGCCACCAAATAAATCTTTATTGATATTTTGGAGTCTTTGAATTTATGAGATGATAACTTATCTGGTGAAATTTTTTATACGAATCATATTTTAATTTTTACTGCATTCTCTTCAGTCGGGAAGCAAATTAACTAAAAGAAAATAGAAAATTGATGAAATGAAGAAAATTTATGAAGGAAATTTATAGAATTTGAAGTTCAAATCAATTGAAGGAGCAAAAAGAAGATGGAATTCAAATATTTTGATTTAAGATAATGATTCTAAACTTCACACAATTATACATGCCACTTCTTATATTATAGTACCATGAAACTTCTATACTGTTTAAATTTTTACATATATTTTTGAAACTGAAATATTATATATTTCAAGAAGTTTGTGAGGAGGTCCCCTTTTTGTAATGGGTCAAGATGATGATTCTAATAATGGAGGATTCAAAAATAATTCGGGTAGTGGAGGAAAAACCAAGGCTGATGATGGAAATGACTTCATTGAAAGTGATTTTACTTGAGAAGGGGCTTGGATTTGCAACATGTTTATTGCTTCCTTATTTAATTTTTACAATTCAAAAGATCTTGTTGCGGACAGTGGCGTAGTCCGAACCTTGGAGTCAGGAGACACCTATTTATATTATATTTTTTAATATAAAAAATTAAAGTATATCATAATAATTTATTATTTTATTATAAAAATATGTCACAAAAATTAAAAAAAAATTAAATATATCATTAAAAAATTAAAGTATATATGCTTTTATTATTAATAGGATGTATAAATAAATAAATAATCTAATTCTTAATTCAATTTTAATATAATTTAAGTATATAAATTCTAAAAATTGATAAATAGAGAATAAATAATTTAATTTTTGATCTAACCTTAGATTTTTCTCATATTAAATATTCAAGAAAGAATCATCATCAAAATAACAATATAAAAAATCTAATAAATTATATAAAATAAAATATGCATGAAATTTAATTTTAATACTGAAAATCTAAATAATTTATAAAACTATTACTTATCTATTATTAATTGAAAATGATTAAAGTTAGACAAATATTTGAGTTGATTTAACAAAATATTAAAATCAACTAAAATAAAAGAAGGAATTTAATTGTAATTAAAAAAAATAATAATATAAGAAGTAAAATGAAACTTAAAAAAAAAAGATGAAATGATTAATTATGAGTTGAAAGGAGTGGAACAAAGACAAGTAAAGAAAAAAAGAAAATGATAACTGATAAATAAGTCGATTAAATTTTATTTGATTTTTTTTAATGATCACATAGCTGCAAATAATAACAAACTACTTATTTATATTTGTTTGTTAGTTTGGGTAATGGACTTTTCTTTAAATTTAAGTATCTTTAATTAGTGAGTTGTTGATTTATATTTGTTGATAGATTTAATTAATGAGTGCTATAATATTAAATTTTATGATTTTAGGAGATCACTCAAATAAATTCAGAAGTCACAAATTGTTATAATACAAATATATAAATAATTCTTTTTTTTTAATTCAGGCACACCCTCATTGGCATATGGCTTGGTTACTGATTGTTAACAGAGTGGTTGACAAATAAGTTTTTTTTAAAAAAGCAGAGAACTCACCATGGCATTGAGGTTTCTTGTCTTCTTACTTTTAAAGTTATTAGTTTCTTTTTCTATGTTTTCTCAAGTGATTTTACTTTTTTTTTTTTTTTATATATATGCAATAAGGTAAATGGATTTTGAGAAAATAAATTGTTATTAATGCATTGCCATTTATCTTTCTTTTTATTGAATTGTTATATCTTTTGATTAAAATATTTTCTGATTGACATACATAAAAATAACAGAACTTCTTGGATTGGTGATTTTGAATTTGCCAAAAAACCATAACAATGGCTAAATTCTTAACAATATTTCAAGGTTATGGTAATTGTTGGTTAGAATTGTTGATGAGCTATACAAAGATACACATTAGTGGCAATCTTATTCTCACTGGAGTCTTGTCTTCTTCTATATTGTCTCCATAATTTTCTCCCATATGAATGAGAATTATAATAATGAAATTTTGAATGTTCCTATAGTAATTATCTAATTTTAGTCTTAAAAACTCTAAATTATAGAATTATGGAATTATTTATTACAAAATGTTGATATAACAAAATTTTTGTACTTTTTTTTTGTTTACTTTTGTCATCATAGCTTTTTTTAGAAGATTTTTCCATGAATTGTAAAATATAAAATTATATTTACATATAGTCGATCTTTATTAATTTTAAAAATGAAATTGAATTGAGTTGAGTCGTATATATCATTATAATTTTTAAATTTATTTATACATGAGTTATAAAATGAAAATTAACAATTACAAAATAATCAATAAAACTTATTTAATTTTATATATATGTATTTTTTTTGCATTTTGTAATCACGAATTTTTCAAAAGTTTTCATCATAATTTGCAAAATATAAAATTACTCATTTTAAAATTGTAATAATTGTTTTTCATATTTTATCATTAACCTTATGTAGTTATAGTTTTAAAAAGATATAATTTCAAATGATATTTTCTTGATGATTTTAAGGATAATTATAGGGTTAATCAATAAGAAATTATGATTATTTGATAAAAATATTATAATTTTTTAATAATTATTATTAAGTTAAATTTATATTAAAATTTGAATGATTAAGAGATATTCAGTTATAAATTATTTTAATATTTAAACTATTATTTTTTAATTATTAAGATACATTTGACTTTTAATTATTAAATATCATATTAATGTTTGAATTTTTTCAAATATTATATTTCAGTATATTAACTTTATTTTTTATCAATTAAGTGCATAAATGAATATATATATTTTAATTAGATGTATTTATCAAAATTTCTTGTCAGATTATTAAAATATATTATTTTACACCATCTCGTTCATATTTTTTTTATTTTTATTTAGAAAATAAAAGATTTTTTTTTTTATTTCACATTCGGTTATTAGATCTGAAATAAAAAATCATTAAAATAATTTTTTTTACCGATTTAACAAGTAGTGAGTTAGTAACTTATTAATATTAATTGCAAAAAAGTCACCTATACTTGAGAAACACATGTTACTGTCACGCGCCTTATATGATATATCTCACTGTTAGTTTACTCATCGAATCCGGGTTGAGGGGATGTTTGTAAAAAAGACTGTAATTTTTGTTGTATTGATATTTTAGAGTTAAAAAAAAAATTGTAAAATTTATAATAATATAATATTTATTATAATGATTTTAATTATATATTTTTTTATTAATTAAAAATTAAATATATTAAAAAATATAATATAAAAATATTAAATTTAATCCGATAAAATTTAATAATTTTAATTTAACATATTCCTATTTAATTTTTTATATATTTTTAAATATTATAATATTATAATTTTTAAAAATTTTTACTTTTTTTTTTTTTTCTAAAAAATAACACAGCAAAAGCTTTTTGGCATTGCAGCCCCTAACCAATCCAATCCAATCCCTAATTCTGTTCCAACCCCAAAATCTCTGTCAAAAACTCAAAATCAAAGCCATTTTGAAGAAGACGATGAAGATGATAGTGGCGCGGAGAAGCATTTTCATGAGTAGCTGTTCAGTTCCACCTTTTCAACGGGAAATGAAGAAGGTTTTGATTCAATCTGCTATTTCTACCTACCAATTTTTTTGTTCTTCTTTTACTGTCAATGTCACTCGATTTAGTGGAATTGATGATGCCTTAGCTTCATTTAATAAGTTGGTGCATATGAATCCCCTCCCTTCCATTAGAGAATTTAACAAATTATTATCTGCAACTATGAGAATGAAACATTATGAGACAGTGTTTTCTTTGTATAAACGTATAGAATTACTTGGAATCCCAATTGATAATTATACTCTAACAATCTTGATTAGTTGCTTCTCCTACTTGCGTTGTGTGGATCTGGGGTTCTCAATGTTGGGCAAAATTCTCAAACTTGGACTACAGCATAATATTGTAACATTTAATAGCTTAATTAATGGGCTCTGTGTAGAAGGCAAAATTGTTCAAGCCGTGGAATTGTTTGATGACATCTTGGCTAGGGGGTATCAACCTAGTGTCTATACTTACAGTATGATGGTAAATGGACTGTGTAAAATTGGGAAGACAAATGAGGCTATTGGATTGCTAAGGATAATGGTTGATAAAGGTTGTGAGCCAAATGTGGTGACGTATAGTGCAATCATTGATGCCCTTTGCAAGTATAATCTGGTTACTGAGGCGTTAGACCTCTTTTCTGAAATGAAGAGGAAAGGCATTTCGCCTGATGTCTATACTTACAGTATCATAGTAAATGGATTGTGTAAAATTGGGAAGACAAATGAGGCTATTGGGTTGCTAAGGATAATGGTTGATAAAGGTTGTGAACCAGGTGTGGTGACATATACTGCAATCATTGATGCCCTTTGCAAGGATAAACTAGTTATTGAGGCGTTAGACATCTTTTCTAAAATGAAGAGGAAAGGCATTTCGCCTAATGTTGTCACGTACAGCTCTTTAATTCATGGTCTTTGCAATTCCGGTCAATTGAAGCAAGTTGCAATGACGTTTAAAGAAATGTTGGACTCAAATATTACAGCGAATGTAGTCACCTTCAGTGTCTTGGTTGATGCACTTTCTAAAAATGGAAAGCTTTCAGAGGCTCAAGAAATAGTCAAAATCATGTGTCAAAGGGGTGTAAAGCCTAATGTTTTCACATACAATTCGTTGATGGATGGATATTGTATGCAAGGCCAAATGGATGAAAGTAGAAAAATACTAGATTCAATGATAACCAATGGTACTACACCTGATATTTTTAGCTACACCATCTTGATTAATGGATACTGTATGAGCAAAAGGATAGATGAGGCAATGCAAATTTATGATGAGATGCCTGAAAAAGGTATAATTCCTGACTGTGTCACTTACACTACTCTTATAAAGGGCTTGTGCCAAGCAGGGAGGGTTAAGACTGCACAAAAGCTTTTCAAGAACATGTATTCTCGTGGCCAGCCACCGGATATAGTAACTTTCTCAACTTTGCTTGATGGCTTTTGCAAACATGGTTATCTTGATCAGGCAATTGCACTATTTACATCAATGCAAAATAGTCAATTAAAGCCTAATTGCATGAGCTATGGTATTCTGATCGATGGTATGTTCAAAGCTGGAAAGCTTAAAAGTGCAATGGAATTATTTTCTAGACTTTTAGTGACAGGGTTACAGCCTAATGTTCAAATTTATAATATACTTATCAATGGACTTTGCAAAGAAGCGTTGCATGATGAAGCATTCAAGGTTTTAAGAAAAATGGAGGCAGGTGGCTGCTTACCAAATGGATGCACATATAATGCAATTGTCCAAGGGTTTCTCAGGTGTAAGGATGCATCAAGGGCAGGACAACTTATTGATGAAATGCGCAATAGGGGGTTCTCTGCTGATTATGCCACCAGATACCTGGTAGTGGAGTTGTTATCTAGTAATGATATTGACCAGAAGAAGCTGCTGGGATTTTGTGAAGGTTATCAAGAAAAAGCTGCTGGGATTTTGTGAAGGTTATCAAGGTATGGAAGTGTAGTGAAATTTTCATATTCAACATTACTTTAAAAGAAGTGAGAAATTGCAAGTAGTTCCTATACTATCTGAGTTAACTTTACGAAAATGCAGCTAGCTACTTGCTTTTGCTTGATATTGTTACCAATTTGGGAATGTCGGTCACCTCATTGTGTAGGTTTTACATGCATATTAATAGAGGTGTATAAGTAAATCATATGCATTATTAGGTAACTAAAGTTATTTGTTTTCCTTGTAATTGATTGAACTCCTGTGAATTTTCATCATCTTCAGCAACTTTGTAGGGGCTTTTTTTCTAACATATTTTAAATTAAGTAACATATAAATTGTGAGTGCATTGCCCTCATTCTCAATCATTGTGCACTTGTGAACGAGAGTTTGTGAAGCAATTAGATGCAAATATGTTCATTTTTTAGATTTTGCATTAAGTTAATTGTTTGCTTAACTATAGATTAACATTCTATGTTTGGTGATTACTGTTGATGAAAATGGAACTCAGTGTGGAATGTCTTAGCAAGGATTTGAAATGAAGAATGCGGAGGTAGGCTTGAAGCATGTGTTAATAGGTTGTGTATATCCAATAACTGGTGGCAGGTTGGTAAGTTCCTAACATTGGAGTTCCTAGAATTAGCAGCTAGTGCATTGAAAGCTGATGATCTGCCCCACACACGAACTCTGTTAGGGTTGAAAGACATGCTTCTGGAACGCTGAGATTTGTCTGGCATGCTAGACGATCTTCATAGGATACAGGTATTCTTTGTTTGAGTTTATGATCGTGCATCATTTATGCAATCAGAAACAAATTCTATAAATATGTGGATCAAGATCCAGCAACATGTAAGTAGATTCTTGAATTTAATGGAAACTACAAGACACTGGAAGCTTCTGATTGTTGTAAAAGGTAGATAAGCCCTTTGGTGCACTCACTATTTGTTTAGTAACTTTAGTTACTGTAGGATGGAAGATTTTCAATCTAAAACAAATATATAAATAGGCAGATAGATACAGAAATAAGTCAGACTACAAATGTGTTACATCAGGTTGAGCGTTCAGTTTTTTTCATTTTCTTTAAATTTTGCATCATATCCTTTCCTTATATGATTTTGAGGAGGCACTACTCTTATTTCTTTTTTATTATTTCCAGGTCATAAGAGAAATCAACAGTTTGGATACTTAAATGGCCCCATGCATTATAGTTTTAATACGAGCACATGCTTCCAGAAAGATCCCGTGATTCAAAACAATATGATAAAAAGAAATATATAGATAAAAAATATGCATGATATGGATGTAAAACTCAGAAAGACACTACTCATGATCTGGAGAAACTTTGAGGGCAATAAGAAATCATTTTTGACAATTGCGAGTTTCCTTTGGACTGAGTTTCCATGCATCTGCATCCAAATGTAGTAGTCAACAAATTTTCTTACAGTAATCCAAAGTCATGCAAACTACTTTTACAATTTTTTTAATTTAACTTGTAGCAGATTTTACCGAGTCCCATGCAAAGAATCGCGGTGAAGAAAGGCGGCTCACTCCTCTCCATAACAATGAATATTGGAGCTTCATGAGATAATTTTTCTAACATAAAATCATTCTCAAGAAATTTCTGTTTCTCTTACAAGACTTGGAACCCAGTTTAAGAACAGACATAATACTTTGTTTTTCAACAAATTTTTACGTCAAAGTAAATTCTGCAACTTCTGAATTTAGAGAAACATGAGAACTAATACCCTCTATAAACTAATCAATAATATCCAAGCTCCCAGATAAAATTCTAACTATTGATGTATGCTAAAGAAGCAGCATTTTCATGTGATTAGTCTAATAATGTCTAAATGGGGCTTCTTATTCTTTTCTTTTCTTTTCTTTTTTAATTTTTAGAACCGCATTGAATAATAAGCTCCACCATGTATGTTTTTGGCTCCGTTTGATTTAACTATTCATAACAGCTGTTAACTGTTGCTAATAGTTGTTAGTTGATAACTGGTGGCTGATAGCTAGTAACCGATGACTGTTACTTAATAGCTGATTGTTGTAGGTGTTTGATAGAGTTATTATTAGTTGGTAGCAGTTAATATTTTCAATAAGAAGAAATATTTATATTTATATTTTATTTAAATATTATTTTTAAAGATAATTTAGTCTTTTTTACTTCAAAAAACAGTATCTATTTTAAAAAAGCTCCAAATTAAAATTTTTATTAACAATTGTTTTTTTACTACTTAATAATTATTAAACAACTAATAATTATCAGTAATCAAACGCTATGATGCCGCTATTAAGAATTAAAAAGCTATCAGCTGTATCGAAAATTTTACCAAACACTCACTCTATTTATATTATCACTTGAAATTGAATAACTAAAAATACAAACAATGATAATAAAAAAAGACCAAGATATACTAGTTTGCATGTTATTTGGTCTAGAATCCTGAACCCGGAATAATGCGATGTCATTCTCGCTATATGTTTCATCTAGAAGTTCCTTCTCTGCAATATTATTCTTATTTCTAGTGCTAAGACCACCCTGATAAACTTTAAATTAGTTACTTTGACAACAGCTTTGGAAAAGGTAAAGGCTAACTATAAATAATGAATGAACTCAATTATCTCTGATATCTCTTTTTAATCATCAAATGCATATCTAACAAGCATACCAATTTTGAAATACATGAAAAGACTAGTGACCCTTCATTTAATTTCCTTAGCTGCAGCTGATCACATAAATTGCACTATAATTAAGTTTCAATGATTACAAAAAAGCTTTGAAACTATCTCATGAAAGTAATCAAGTTTCAATGATGACATAAAAACTTATAACTAGTAAACAAACAATCAAATCCATTGAATTAAATCTTCTCTTGTCCTCTGCAGTCAAGTTTTGCATATATACATCTGCAAGCTCACAGTAATAATATTTATAAAATTTTCCAATACAAAAAAACTTCCAATATTCATGGTACATATATATATCAAACACATGATATCATAGGTTTAGAAGTTGATAGAATAGTAGAATATACCCTCTATAGCATCTTCAATTTCTAGCAAATAAATTTCAAACTACCTAGCATAAGATCCCCATTTCTTGTACCATAAATCTGTTGCAAGGTCAAGACAGATGGTTGCTCTTGATATTCTCCTGGCACGGCAAGTGGCCAATTCTCCACAGTATAATTAAGCTAAAATTGTGAAGCAACACATAAATGTTTATTTCATGAGTGAATACACAAAATTAAGTAGTTATAAAGTTTAAAACAAATTAGATATTGAACATTTTTAAGTATGTACCTTTATAAATAATAAAGGACAACTCTAGTGTGCAAGACTCCCAGCTTTGTAAGGATCAAGAAAGGTTCATCTATCATTCATACTCTTTCTTATCTTTTTAAATTTAAGCCAACAGAACAGAAGCATCATATAATATTTGTAAAATCAGCTATAACAAAATGAGAAATTTGTAGAAGTAATGATCAAAACATCTGCTGACCTGAAAAGTGATAACAAACATTACCTGCAAGGTTGCAACTCTCTTCAATAAGCAAACAACACATTATCATGAATGTTATTTACTTTCATTACTATACCAAAGGTGGAAACCTACCAAATGTGACTTGTTATCATAAAAGGAAGCCACAAGCAATAATACAGATAGTTTCTTAAAATTGAGGAAGACAATTGTAATTTTGACTTAAAATCATATCACTTACAATCATTATACTAAGACATTATTCTTTTTCTTAAAGAATAGTGGTGCTCTGATTGTGGAATCAACCTCGTCTCCAATTTGTTGTGCAGTAAGCATGGGTACTAGGTTTCAGATTGAAAATTTGAAGCAATCTCATACAAACACAATTTTCTGGATAATGAAAGAAAGAGAAAACAT
This sequence comes from Aleurites moluccanus, assembly GCA_948193065.1. Taxonomy (NCBI): domain Eukaryota; kingdom Viridiplantae; phylum Streptophyta; class Magnoliopsida; order Malpighiales; family Euphorbiaceae; genus Aleurites; species Aleurites moluccanus. The sequence goes on along the minus strand of CANXYC012115288.1, from coordinate 3,101 downwards.
AACTCACAGGTTTTTCATTAGCGGAAACGAATTGGTTCTTAGACAAGGTTACTGGTATGTTGAAAATTACAAATGGAAACTCCACAATTTCACTGCTTAAGTTCCTTTTCTTTTCTTGTTTGCAGAGAATTATTGTTTTTGTTCTCTTTGTGCAGTATATTTATTTTTCTGTGTTCTTTTTCAGACACTTGTGCACGTAGTTTTTTTCTTTTACGTGCATATAACTTCCCACACATGAGAAACTATAACTGCTTTTTAGCAGTTATCCAAATAACATATGGATCGAATCTCTCGTTATAGACGGAACTAATTCGAATACCCAACACATAACATGCCTGTTTTGCTATCCATGTAGATTAAGCCACCAAGATTTACAAATTCCTGTTTTACTATCCATGTAGAAAGCTAAACATTAACATGCCTGTTTTGCTATTATTACGACTGTGGCAAGTCAAGATGTCCTGCGAGTCTACTAAGCTCATTTTGACTTTGTTTTATTACAAGTCTACTAAGCTCATTTTGACTTTGTTTTATTATTAGAGTATAAATAAATTTTATTATTATTTTTTATATTAATTTGCAATTAGATTCTACATTTTCTATAATTAATAAAATAATATAATAACAATGAGAATGGGCTTTTAATGAGCAAGTATGTGGACCTTACCGTCCTCGTACAAAGACCAGTTAATATAAAATAATAATTATATAAATAAATAAGTTAATAATAAACAAAAAAAATGAAATAATATTCCAAACAGCTCTTCTTGAGCTGAAAATTATACTATAAACAGATCTGGTTCTTGTTTTGAAAGATCTTAGAAACCCATCTTTCTTTTTCTTTTTCTTTTTTTAATTTTTGTCATTTCTTGATTTCTGGTAAGTAATTGAATCCTCTTTAAATTGCTTTCTTTTTGAACTCGTCAATTCCATCTTCTTATTACCCTTTACTCACTTTCCTTTTTCTCGAATGATTTTTTGATTGGATGTTAACCCAAGTTCCTTTGTTTAATTTCCAAGTTTGGGTTTTGTTTGAATTGAATTACGGCTCTGTATAATGGGTTGGGTTGATTTTGTTTTTTGAAATGTGAAGTGGGTAGTGAGCTTTAGCTTGAAATAGTCGTGGTATTTAGTTTTTACACTTACAAGTTATGGAGTTATAGAAGAAAATCTTGTTTTTTTTATTGAAAGAAACGTTTTTAGAGCAATGATTATGGTTTTTGTGGGTTGCCCAGTATTAGATAGCCATGTCAAGGAGGCCTGGAAATCCAGCTAGACGCTTAGCTGATGGTGGAAGCCTTCCTTTTGTTGGATCTGTGCATTCAAAATCACGTTCATCGCCTTTACTGTCTATTGGTCTTGTAGTTGTGGTACTTTCCATTGCTACTCTGCGTTTTAATTTTCACATTTTTATTGTCTGTTTTTTCAATTCTTCTTGGTGGGTGTCTGTTGTTAATGTTTTGACTTATTTGGTTTAGTTTTAGTGTGAAAACTACTGATTAATTATTTTTATTTTTTAAATCTCAGGGTGCAATTCTTGTGATTATCTATTTTTATAGTGGCTCAGGTTTGCATTTAACCACCTTTTTTAATCTGTTTTTCCTGCTATCAGAAGTGGCAGTTAACCACTTTTCTGCTTCAGGAAGGAAGAGAAGAGAGGAAATAAAATGAACCTATACTCAACATGAGCAACTGAATAGGATTACCTACGTTGTCTAGTTTTGATTTTATATTTTATAATGCCTTCTGTGCTGAACTTGTTAAGGTTAATGTGACAGGTGGACATATCAGTGAAAGAGAAGCTTTCAGTAAAGTGGAAGGTAAATTGCAACATACTTACGTTTTCAGTCGTCCTCTATACGTTTTTTACATTTAAAGGGGTTTTCTGAATTATTCATGTGAATATTCTTCTAAAATGATAGTTCTTTTAGCTTTGAATCTTTTAGCTTTGAACCTCACTGTGTAGTGGTAAATTTTGTAAAATGAGGGAAATCATCTCTATAGCTGACCCAATTCTAGACTGGTGAATGTGTCATCATAATGAAACAAAAACTCAATGATTAAATGGGGTTAATATCTCCATTTCATTTATTGTTTTAGATATGGATGACTTGCTCCATTTCGTTTTGCTTCACTATGAAATTTCTATGTTATGCATGATTCTGAAATGACCACTTCTTCTGCTCAGCTCCTTTAATTCAATATAATGTTATTATCAATGACTATTGCCCATAACCTTCCTTTTCCTTTTCCCCTTTTTATTGTACTAATTTCCTGTTGAGTTACTAGGAATAAAAGATTGAGAGTGGATTGGTTTTCATTGTATTCCTGCTTTTTAATAATTAACCTCCAAATGGTGATAAAATTGGGTGATGATTGCCTCTATTTTTATTTCTCGTTTGCTATTCATTTTGTTCCATGTTACTGCAGTTGTTAAGGAATGGAAATGAATGCTTGATTCCCACTCTTGACCTCTCATTTCTGGTAACTAAATAATAGAAAAAGATGTCTGGGTTGCTTTAAAATATTCTTTTTGAACACCTGATTACTCATTTCTAAGTGCATTTTTCTGTCCAATATATTCTGGGCAATTAGCTTGGATAAATCTTGGGGTGCAGTCCAAGGTGTTGTTTGGGAGTGTCTAAGTGGATTTCAACAATACATATTGCCATGTTAACTTGGTTTGTTTACTGATTTTTCCTCCGTTTTGTTCCATAAATGTACAGTTTGTATCCTTCATATGTTGGTCTACTACTGACTCAGTTTTGTATTTGGAGATTTTGTTGAAGGATTTCTCTTTAGCTGAATTTTGTCTCCATTTCCTGATCTTACCAAAATTTTCTCAGGAAATTGAAGTGCGTTGAAGCTTAACTTACCTTATCCAGTGAATAAAATGTTACTTTCTGTGAGGCATTCTTACTAGCCAAATATTTTCTCTCATCAAGTAAATGATTAGAGATTTGTTAAGATAGGAATTCTTAACAATTATGACTCTCGGCAATTAGGGTTCCAGAATAGGGGAAAGAAGAATGTGAAAGAAATTAGGGCAGAAATTAGAGAAATAGAATTAGAATAAGAGAGAAAAGGAGGAGAGAAGGCAG
>CANXYC012115000.1:0-13414 GCA_948193065.1 Aleurites moluccanus | reverse complement strand
TACATAGTTCTCCAACACGTACTTATGTGTTGACTTGATATCTCATATCCATGACCATTGTCATCAGTCACTACACATACTAGTCTCGACGTATTATTGATATCCCATTTCACAATAATACTTAACTAGAGATGATTTTAGGATATCTTATTCTAGGGACATTATTATAATAATTTATATTATACAATTATTCAAATAATCATAATAATGAAAGCCATAAATAAATAAATCATGATATAAAATCTATCAAAAATAATCATCTGATGATTGGTCTTTAGAGCACAAATCCAATATGAAGACCCTTCCGAAACCTACTGATCAGATCAGCCTCTGTAGGAACAATATGAGTAGCATACCGACTCAACCTGATGAACTCCTCTGCATTCTCCTCAATAGACCTGTCTCCCAGCTTCCACTACTGAAACCGTACCAGATTACGGGTCTTCACCCCCTTAGTGATGAACTCATCAATAAGCCCCTATCAGAACTCAATCCATGTAGGTGGGTGCTCACCATAAAGCCTGGGCTTCATCCTCCTAGAAAACCAGGTCCATGCCTTCCCATTCAGTAATAGCCTAACAAGCTCAACTGCTGTTAACTCAGAATATGGTAGTCTCCTCACTACCTTTTCTACCTTTTCCAGGAAATCCACAGGGTCACTGCCTCTGTCTCCCCTAAACTCAGGCAGGTTTAGCTTCAGAAAGCTAAACATCGATACACCACCCTCTTCAATCACTCTACGGCCTGCCTGTACAGCAGGTTCCCTACGAACCCCTACTGGCTGCATAGGAGCCGATGCCAGTGGAATTGCCTCTGGTGCCACAGGTGGAGGTATTGCTGCTGGAGCTGCTGGTGGTGGTACATGCTGACACTCCCGCCTCAAATCAACCATCTTTCTATGTAACTCCATCAATCCCCTCATCATCTCCACTCTCTAGGGATCATTGCCCCTCTTTGTATCCTCTGTAGTCCGTTAGGATCTGGACGGACCCTCTGAAACTGAAATCTCCCTTACCAAAGACTCATTGGAGGCTACTTCTGCCTCCCTGGTATCTCTATCCCTCTCATCAGACATCTCTGTAATCTGTCAGAAAAAATGAAAACATACTTAGAATATGACAGAAAAGTAGAATAATAACATATAACAGATGATAATAGCAGAGGACGACAAAGGAAATCCTATGCTACATGGTATACTTAATTCTACCCCATTCTATACTTAGTCACCATTCCTCTATAATTCGGGTACTATTCATCTGTAACCTAAAATTCCACTGTCTGTAACCTAGAGCTCTGATACCACCATTGTCATGACCCGTTTTTGGATCACGACGGTTCCAGGATGCGGGACATGCCAATGGCGACTGGCACCCGTATAACCCAGTATCACATGCATAATCTATAACCATCAATAAATTATCAATATTACTTAGTTACCATTCATTCTGTCATTCTGCAATTCATTCTACAATTTAGTGCAATTGGCTATAATAGTTATTATATCATATCATATAATCATCATATAACTCATAATATCATCATATACATATATATATATGTTCATTTCTTAGCTAACCCATACATACCCCATAGAGCAGCTAGGTTATGAACATCAAAATATAGAATTCAGAATATATACATCAGATAATAGCACGCAGAAATTCTCGGATGACATACGATAGGATTCTGCAATCTACTCCTCTCCTGAAATGGTTAAACAAGGAAAAAGTGAGTATATAAGATACTCAGTGAATCTATTTGCATCATCAATTAATCAATAGGTAACAATGGAACAATGGTGCCAATAGGTCAAGATAATAATATACAGAATCATTAATAGATTACAGAATAGTCAAAGAACATAGCATATGGCGTGTCACGACCCATTTTTGGATCGCGACGGTCATAGGGTGCGGGAGATGCCGAGGTGACCGGCACCCGTAGAATCCATCAATCACATCAATCCTATAACAATATTGCAGTGGAAATATATCTTACTCATCATCAATCACATAACAGTAAATATAGCCAATCACTCACATAACACTATCATATTGTCACTCTGTCATTCATTATGTAAATCTTTGAAAATACCACAATCATATCATTAATAATCTCCAATATTCACATACATACATGTTCATACTCTAACTATACCATAAAAAATCCATGGAGCAGCTAGGATATGAACATACAAAATAATACAGTGTTCATAATATTACACTGATACAAGATCTGTAGAATCCACAGAGAGCTAAAATAGCTGGGATATCTACCTCCTACTCTGCACCTGAGAGGGCAAACAATGAGAGGGTGAGTATATATGATAGTCAGTGAATCTAATATGCATCAACCAATAACGAATAATGGAATATCAATAAGCAGTAGGCAGATGAAAATAAATGGATCAATCTGCTCAGAAACTCTGTAATTACAGAATCAAATACAGAATGTAACTGTAAGTAAACAATTACACCAATAGAATCAATATCACATGGACAAGATAGAAAATGACAGATATAGAACCATGAAACGTATAGAAATGTGCCAAGCACAAATCACTATATATATATATATAAACATAAGACTGTACGGGTCTTATGACTAGGACATCCCTTCCTAATACAGGGTCTCAATCAATACAATGTGCATAAGGCCGAAAGCATGAACTCACTACCCTGTCAGAATGGCAACTCTGTCAAATCACCTCGGAGTCAATAGAAGCAATAAACACATCAATAGATACCATTTCAAAATAATGGCATCGACAATATCAGTAACTCATCAAAAATCAATTGGATGAGCATAAAGTCAATAAAATATCAATAATTATCGATTAAATGATGACCAAAGGCCTAACGACCAAAAATGGGAACAAACATATTTTGGTCATTTGCGGCAAAAAAGTTAACACAATTGGCATGCCATTGTCGCTGGCGACGGTGGCATTCAAATAGTTGACCTACCGATTTTTCGGCATGGTTTCGGCACAATATCAACATTGCCCCAATTATCAATAAACATACACATGGAAGCAATTCCATAGGCAACAAAAGCAACTCAATAATATTCAACAAACACATCAATTTGGCATGGAAAAATAAGTCCAAAACCAAGGCAATTCAAAGATAAATTTTCCCAATTAGGGTTCGACCAAATGGCTTTTTTCACAAATGGATTCCAAATGGCATTTTATCAATTTGGGCATGACAATGGATGCATAGAAGACTCACCTATCACTCCAAATCACTTAGCAAACTCGATTTGCTACCGAATTCCTCAAATCCTCGGTTTAGGCCAAAATCGGCGATTTTCTCTGAACGAATTTTCTACACCGAAACGGACATCAATTAAACATCGATTAATACCCAATTAACTTATTCTATAGCCAATTTGCACATCCTAATCCATATACTCAAAATCCAAACTCACAATTTCAATTTAGGGTTAGAAAATTGGAAAAAATTGTTTAATGCATCAATTGATGCAATTAAACCATTTACCCAATCCTTTTATCATTAAAACAACCTAATTAAACCATAAAATCAAACAAATAATCAATTACCTCAAAAACCCTAGAATGGCCGAAAATTTCTCCTCTTTGTTTTTCAATTTTTCTTCAATTTTTATGGTTGATTTTGGTAGTTTAGTGTTTGTATGGTTTTAGTTTATAATTTTCTACACATTTGTTTCACAAATTTGGAACAAAAATCATTTGAAATGAAAGAGAAATGCTCACGGGTTGGAGAAGAGAAATGGCAGAAAATTTGGCCAAATTTGTGCTTATATAATAAGACAAAAATTGGCAAATTATACTTTTGATCCTCCAATTTTTTAAAATTTGCTTTTGGTCATTTTTTGCTCAATAATTCATTTCGATAATTTGGTTGGGAATTGGAATTCAAAGTGAATGTTCAAACATCATATTTTTATTAATACTAATTAATAAAAATAGTTTCAGAGCCGTTTTGAAACTCAGACTGTCGAATTTTCACTATTCACTGAAAATTTCCTTTATTTACGGTTTTGTCATCGCTTACTTTATCAGTATTCTTAAGCATTTTCTCATATTTCTTTTTACTGTATTCACACATGAATATATATTATAATATGCCCTCAATCCAAATTCAGAAATTCATCCATCGACCGTACTGCTATTTTACGGTAGTGATATTGGTACCGACGATTTCCGAAAATTTTTCTCGTTTTCGCTCTAAGTGAGTTTTTAAAATTATCCTTAGCCATTTCAATAATTTTAATCCACATACTCAGAACTTATTTCATAAAAACTTGTTATACAAATTTTTAGGATATTACATTTTACCCTACTTAAAAAAAAATTCGTCCTCGAATTTCAAATAAACATGTATCTCTATATTGGAACAATAACATATACTTGACTTCCATATCCTATTCATTCTTCTATGTACACTTTTCCATATACCGATTTCTTCATAATACTCTTGCCATTGAAATTTCTTTATTCCTAAATTTGTCGGACTTGTCCATTTACACTTTCTATTGGTTCTCCTCTTATGACATTTCTTCATTAACTTCAATAATTTACACTTCAATACTTAGAACAATTCTGGCATATAATTTCATAGCATTCAAATATAGATTACTAGATAAACGTTGCTCATACCTAAAGGAAGAGCCAAACTTTACGCTACACTGTCAATCCTTCCCGATACTTTATATGGTCTCACGTATCTCGGTGTCAACCTTCTTTTCTTGTCAAATCTCATAACACTTTCCATAGGTGATATTTAAAGAGAACATGATCACCAATATTAACTGAACACCCTTTTTAGTTATGTAATTCAATCAATGGTAAATATTGATCTCACTTACCTTTGAACTTCCATAACACATATCCTCATCTCTGAACTCTAATGCTTTATCATTTTTGAACATCTTTCTTTAACTTCATAAAATATGGATCCAGATCTTGGGTCAATTTAATATTATCAATTTACAATGGCTTAGCCTGACATTGGGCTATCAGAGTCTGGTTTCAATCTTAGGATCCAAATCCAACTCCATACCCATATTAATTAATTCATTCATTGCACGAATCAGTGGTCTTCTAACAATAGAGATGTGAGCTAGACTGCCTATAGTCTTTTAACTAAGAGCATCCACTAAAACATCAGCTTTACCCAAATGGTAAAGAATTTCACAGTCACCATCCTTTAACAAGTAACTCATCTTCGTTACCGAAGATTTAGATTCTTCTGTTGCAGAAAATACTATACACATGCTGTAGACTCTTATACTCTGTATGAATTTCACACTTTGCACTATATAGATAGTGTCTATGACACAGTCCTCAATTACTCTACATACTTTTCTTCACTTTTAGAATAATTAAAATTGTCATCCATGAATATTATGACAACTTATCGAACAATTTTCTAAAATTTCATCTTTAACTCTTTCAATTCAATAGGTGCCTAGAAACACCTAAAATTCAAATTTTAACTCTTTATCAGGGTACCCCTGACAACTTTTCTGGAAAAATATCAGGGAACTCTCGGACCACAGGTATCCGATCAATCCCAATTAAATTTTTTCACACATTCATTATATATACTAGATATGTTATGCCATCTAACTTTATCATTTTTCTAGCCTGAATAACAAGAATGAAGCAAATTCTAGATTCATACTAATCACTCTGGAACTCTAACTATGACAACTAGAATTTGACTTTCTTCTCATAACAATCAATAAATGCTCAGAGTGCAGTTAACCAATTCATATCAGGTATCATGTTAAGTTGCAACACAAGCAACTCTATCACATTAGCATATAAAAAGTATTATTATCAAGTCAATAACACATCTCGGATAATACTAATTCACTTTTATACTCTCTCATAGGTATAGTTATCTCTAAGGACACATTCAATAATTATCTTTCTTTATTTAACTGTGATGCAAACAAAAGAATGTATGACACTAGAGTCAAACAATGCATCTGTTATGACATTCTATATTTAAAATTATACATATATTTGCATCATCAGATCTCTGTGTCTCTTGGGTGTTAACAGTAAAAAACTCTTCCTTGGCCTCTACCTGCTGGGTCCTGACCACTACTAGATACTTGACCTCTGCCTCTACCCCTACTAGGAGCCTCTCTAGCCACATTCTAAATCATTTGTACTGTAGGCTGAGACTCTGCAGCAGATGGTTGCTGATCGTCCCATAAGGGACATCTGTTAATGAAATGACCATGTTGCCCATATTTCAGGCAAGCACCTGACTGCCTATGACATTCCCTTCTATGCCTTCTGCCACAAAAACCACAAATCGGTACACTAGGCATCTGAGTAACAGGTCTAAAAGATCCCCGTGAATATGCAGGTGTAGACTGCACTGATGGTCCCCTACTCTGAACCCTCCTCCTCTGACTACTAGATGGAGGTCCCTGATCAAATCGAGGCACTGACTCAATCAATCTAGGCTAGGAGCTGCTCTCCCCCCACCTACTTTGGGATCCTGGTCCCTCCTTTCTCTTCCGATCCTTCTTCTCTCTCTCTGACCTGTACTTCTCTTCCATCTGAGTAGCTTTGTCGATAACTGTTAGCAAAGATATAAACTCTGTAGCAATTAAGGCATTATGAAACGAGGCATGTAATCCTCTCCTGAACCTACCGATCATATCAGCCTCAGTAGGAATAATATGAGTTATATATCTACTCAATCTAATGAACTCCTCTGCATACTCCTCTACAGTCTTGTCCCCCTACTCTAACTGTTCAAACTGAATCAAGTTACAGGTCTTCACTCCTTCTATAATAAACTCATCTATCAGACCTTGTCAAAACTCAACCCATGAGGGTGGATGACCATCATACAGTCTAGGCTCCATCCTCCTCGAAAACCAAGCCCATTCCTATCCTTTCAGTAACAATCTCACGAGCTCAACTGCTCGGATATCAGAACAAGGTAGTCTCCTAACTACCTTCTTAATCTCCTTTAGAAAATCCATGGGATCACTGCCTCTGTCGCCTCTAAACTCGGGCAGGTTTAGCTTCAGAAAGCTAAACATAGTTACTCTACCCTCATCAATACCTCGGTGGCCTCCCTGTACAGCAGGCTCCTCGGGAACCATAGCTGGCTGTATAGGTGCTAGAGCAACTGGCACTGCAGTAGGTGCAACAAAGGGTGGCATTGCTGCTGGTACTGGAGGTGGCGATACATTCTGTCTTTCCTGGCTCAACTTTGCTAGCTCCCTATGCAGATCCATTATCCCCCTCATCATCTCATATCTCCAAGGGTCATCAGCCCTCTCTGTATCCCTTGTAGACCATCGGGATCTAGACGGTCTCTCAGAAATAGAAATCTTCCTGACCAGGGACTCATTAGAGGCTACCTCTGCCTCTCTGGTACCTCCGTCTCCATCATCAGACATCTCTGTAAAATTGTCTGAAAAACAGAACACGTACTCAGTATATTACAGAAGCGCAAAATACTTATACACATACTTGACGAATATAACAAATGACGACACAGGAATTCCTATGCTCCATGGTTCCCTTAACTCTACCCATACTATACTTAGTTACTATTCATCTGTAACATATGCTCTGATATCTGTAAGCCTAGAGCTCTGATACCACCCTTGTCACGACTCATTTTTAGATAGCGACGGTCCTAGAGTGCGGGAGATGTCGAGGCGACCGGCACCCGTAGAACCCATAAATCACATCAATCCTATAACAATATTGCAACGGAAATATATCTTACTCATCATCAATCACATAACAGTAAATATAGCCAATCACTCACATAACACTATCATACTATCACTCTGTCATTCATTATGCAATTCTTTGAAAAATACCACAATCATATCATTAATAATCTCCAATATTCCCATGCATACATGTTCATACTCTAACTATACCATACAAAATCCATGGAGCAGCTAGGATATGAACATACAAAATAATACAGTATTCATAATATTACACTGATACAAGATCTGCAGAATCCACAGAGAGCTAAAAGAGCTGGGATATCTACCTCCTACTCTGCACCTGAGAGGGCAAACAGTTAGAGGGTGAGTATATGTGATACTCAGTGAATCTAATATGCATCGACCAATAACAAATAATGGAATATCAATAAGCAGTAGGCATATGAAAATAAATGGATCAATATGCTCAGAAACTCTGTAATTACAAAATCAAATACCAAATGTGACTATAAGTAAACAATTACATCAATATAATCAATATCACATGGACAAGATGAAAAATGACAGATATAGAGCCATAAAACGCATAGAAATATGCCAAGCACAAATCACTATATATATATATATATGTATAAACATAAGACTGTACGGGTCTTATGACTAGGACATCCCTTCCTAGTACAGGGTCTCAATCAATACAATGTGCACAAGGCTGACAACATAAACTCACTACCCTGTCGGAATGACAGCTCTGTCAAATCACCTCGGAGTCAATAGAAGCAATAAACACATCAATAGATACCATTTCAAAATAATGGCTTCGACAATATCAATAACTCATCAGAAATCAATTGGATGAGCATAAAGTCAATAAAACATCGATAATTATCGATTAAACGATGACCAAAGGCCTAACGACCAAAAATGGGAACAAACATATTTTGGTCATTTGCGGCCAAAAAGTTAACGCAATTGGCATGCCATTGTCGCTGGCGACGGTGGCATTCAAAAAGTTGGCCTACAGATTTTTCGGCATGGTTTCGGCACAATATCGATATTGCCCAAATTATCAATAAATATACACATGGAAGCAATTCCATAGGCAACAAAAGCAACTCAATAATCTTTAACAAACACATCAATTTGGCATGGAAAAACAAGTCCAAAACCAAGGCAATTCAAAGGTAAATTTTCCTAATTAGGGTTCGGCCAAATGGCTTTTTTTACAAATGGATTTCAAATGGCATTTTATCAATTTGGGCATGAAAATGGATGCATAGAAGACTCACCTATCACTCCAAATCACTTAGCAAACTCGATTTGCTACCGAATTCCTCAAATCCTCGGTTTAGGCCAAAATCGGCGATTTTCTCCGAATAAATTTTCTACAACAAAATGAACATCAATTAAACATTCATTAATACCCAATTAACTTATTCTATAGCTAATTTAATATCCTAATCCATATACTCAAAATCCAAACTCACAACTTCTATTTAGGGTTAGAAAATTGGAAAAAATTGTTTAATGCATCAATTGATGCAATTAAACCATTTACCCAATCCTTTTATCATTAAAACAACCTAATTAAACCATAAAATCAAACTAATAATCAATTACCTCAAAAACCCTAGAGTGTCCGAAAATTCCTCCTCTTTGTTCTTCAATTTTTCTTCAATTTTATGGTTGATTTTGGTAGTTAAGTATTTGTATGGTTTTAGTTTATGATTTTCTACACATTTGCTTCACAAATTTGGAACAAAAATCATTTGAAATGGAAGAGAAATGCTCACGGGTTGGAAGAGAGAAATGGCAGAAAATTTCGCCAAATTTGTGCTTATATAATAAGACAAAAATTGGCAAATTACACTTTTGGTCCTCCAATTTTTTAAAATTTGCTTTTGGTCCTTTTTCACTCGGTAATTCATTCCGATAATTTCGTCGGGAATTGGAATTAAAAGTGAATGTTCAAACATCATATTTTTATTAATACTAATTAATAAAAATAGTTTCAGAGTCGTTTTGAAACTCAGACTGTCGAATTTCTACTATTCATCGAAAATTCCCTTTATTTACGGTTTTGTCATCACTTACTTTATCAGTGTTCTTAAGCATTTTCTCATATTTTTTTTTACTGTATTCACACATGAATATACATTATAATATTCCCTCAATCCAAATTCAGAAATTCATCCATCGACCGTACTGCTATTTTACGGCAGCGATATCGGTACCGACGATTTTGAAAAAATTTTCTCGTTTTCGCTCAAACTGAGTTTTTAAAATTATCCATAGCCATTTCGATAATTTTAATCCATATACTGAGAACTTATTTCACAAAAACTTGTTATTTAGGGTATTATACGACGTTATATGGAAATACAAATAAAGGGATGGACTGTATGAAATCATACAATCTCCAGTAGAATCAGTATGGACTATATGCGAACATACAATCTCCAATAGCATATCAGTATCAATAAGCATAAGACTGATCAGGTCTTATGGCCAGGACCATAACTCCTCCTAGCTAGGGCACCAATAATACAATGTGCATATTGCCGATAGTATTTTCCCACTACCCTGTCGGAGCAGTACCTCTGTCAAGCCACATTAGAATCAATATAAGGAAGCAACATATCAATGGATAACATTATACAATAATGGTATCCTCTACATCAATAAGCTCAACATCAATCAATCAATTATCAATAAGATCAATGGTATTACTATAGATGATATATGATCAATGACAATTGGTTTGGTAAGCAACCAAGACATGGAACAAAAGTTGGCTCAACAAAGGAAAATGGTAGGCCAATTGGCATGCCAACGTCGCTGGCGACAATGGAATTCAAATGGTAGGCCTATGGAATACAAAGCAATAGGCCAAAGACAAAATAAACTAGGCATTTTAACAAACACTTGGTGGGCATACAATGGCAAGCCAATAGGTTAGGTTTTGGTTCAAATTTGACTTACCCATTTCAAGCAACAACAAAGCACATTGGCAACAATGTTATAGGTATCAAATAATCAAGATTTAATAGCACAAAATGAATCAAATAGGCTAAGGAATTCAAGGCAAAAATCAAACAAAACCAAGGCATGTGAATAGTAACAAGGGTTCGGCCAAAACTCAAGTTCCATATAAGGTTTCCATTTTCAATTCCAACATATTAGACATATTAAAAGATGCATATAAGACTCACCTAAGCTTCCAAATTGCTTTGAAAAATTGATTTTCTCCACAATTCACCAAAGGAGCCAATTAGCACAACTTTGTCACAACTTGTGTTCTACATCAAATTAATCACTAATTAGTTGTCTATTAACCACCAATTGCTATATTCTAACATCAATTAACATAAACCAACACTAAATCATTAAGCTCACTCATACAACTTCACTTAGGTTAGGGAAAATTAGGCATTTCTATCAATTTGCATCAATTGATGCAATCTAACCTAAAACCCATCAAATTCAACCTAAATATCATTTAATTAAACCATTAAATTGAACAAACAACTTCCTTACCTCAAAATGAAGAAATGGATGGATTCTTTGAAGAGAAATTCCTTGAATCTCTTTGTTCTTCCAAGTAATCTAATGGTGGCAATTGGAAGAATTAGGTTAGAACTCAATTTTTCTATGAATTTTTCTAAGAATTTTGGTATAAAAAGATGAAGAAATGAAGAAGAAATGGAAGATGATAGGTTTAGCCAAAGCTCTAAGAAAGGAAGAAGAGGATGGCAAAAATTCTAAGTATGGATTTTATACTAAAATCATATGGCAAATTATATTTTGGTCCTTAAGTTTTCAAGTCATTAGGTTTTGACCCCAACTTCTTCTGTAATTTATTCTGTCAATTCTGTTAGGATTTGAATTTCAATGTGGAAAGTCAATAAGCTTATTTTAATTTATATTTATTTATAAATATAGTTTCAGAGTCATTCTGTAACTCCGATGGACCAAATTTTACTATTCACCTTAAAGTTCCTTTTATTTACGATTTTGCCATTGGTTACTATTTCAGTATTCCTAAATATTTTTCACTTCTTTCTTTTTACCAAAATTACACATGCATTATGATGATCTTTTACCCCCTGTTTGACTTCAGTAATTGTTCTATTGACCAGACTGCTAATTTCAAGGCAGTGTTCTCGACGCCGCCGATTTTCAGAAAAGTAACTAGTTCGCTTTCTAACTATGTCTCTAAAATTATTTCCCATTATTTCAAGTCTTTTGAACCACATACTGAGAACTAATTCATGCATATATGTTAGAACTTTATAGGGTATTACACCATCATTCTTGGAGTCTTTACCCCCCTTTCTCGACTTTCTTCATGCATTGTTTTCTAGTATAACTCTCATTTTTGCAGACCCAACATAGCTTATTTTTTGGCAGTAGGATCCATCTATAAAATTAGACAATTCATGAGAAAGAGAATCAACTATTACATTTTTATCAGAAGGAATATATTCAATATCAAACATGTAATAGCTAAACCATTTTTACAATCTTAAAAGTATAGTTTGTTTAGCATCTTTAAGATTCAGATTCATAAATCCTTTTACATAGGTTGAATCTTTTATAATTACAAACCTCTTAGGAGCCAGGAAGATGTATAAGGCTTTTATACTATTTTTTACTGTTAGGACTTTCTTTTCATGAATTGGATAATTAATTTCTGATCCTTTAAAGGTTTCAGACCAATACTTACATATTCGTTTTGATTTTCTACCTTTGATTTTTAATACTGTGAATACTCACTTTTTGCACCCCTCGGACTCGTGCCAACCCGAACGGTACTCCCTAAAACTAAACCAGCATTCAGACAGACTCATAACTGCCTCAAAATGAAGTCGGGGCACAGGTGCCGCCCTCCAAGCATAGCATTGCTGCTAGAGAGGTGTGGCGGCGCCGCTACCCCTTTTGGGCGACAACTGCCATGCCCAAGGGCGACAACGTGGATTCTTGCCACTGTTGCCGCCCTCCTTTAGACCTTGTGCCGCCAAGGCCCTCCGGTGACGCCACCACCCCCTTCCGGCGACAACAGTTCTTCTTGCCGGCGGCAGCTCCGTTCTGAACTCATTTTCTTCCGAATCCCACATTGGAAAATCATGGGATTTGACCCCCAAGCTCCTGTTATAAATAGGAAGTGTAATACCCTATAAATTCCTAACTCATGTGCATGAATAAATTCTCAGTATATAGTCTTAAATTGATGAGAAATAATTTTAGAAACACAGTTAGAAAGCAAATTTAACACTTTTCCGGAAACTGGCGGTGTCGGAACACTGCCGAGAAATTAGCAGTTCGGTCAACAGAAGAATTTCTGAAGTTGGCTTGAGGATAAAATATGACCATAATTTATGTGTAATTTTGTTAAAAAGAAAAAAGTGAATATCATTTAGGAACAGTGAAAAGTAAAGAATGGCATTTTGGTAAATAAAGAGTAATTTAAGGTGAATTGTGAAAATGAGTCAGTTGGAGTTACATAATGACTCTAGAACTATTTTTATAATTAAGGATAAATTAAAATAAGCATGTTTCCTTTTTTACACTGGTATCAAAATCTTAACAGAACATTCAGAATACATTTCAGAAGATTTAAGGACCCAAAATGCAAAGATTGAAACTTGAGGGATTAAGTTCTAATTTGACACTCAATTTTTTCTTATTTGGGGGCTGTAACTCA
>CANXYC012114542.1:0-13354 GCA_948193065.1 Aleurites moluccanus | reverse complement strand
CCAAAATCTAACTAAATCTTAATTTGAAATCAAAATTCAAAACTATATTAAAATTAATCTAATTTAAACAGAAACTAAATAAATTAAGCATAAAATAACACTTAAAATACTAATAAAAGAGTTTAATTTTAATGCCTAACATTCTGCAGATTTCGGATAGAAGAGCCATAGAGTTTGTGGGATATCTAATGAAGGCTGAAGCAAAAGATTGGTTCAAAAGAAGCATTTCTGGTATGCTTCATGAAAATGAGGATCTATCATGGGAGAGATTCAGGGAATTGGTGCTTAATGAGTTTCTTCTTGAGAGTGTGAGGGAAGCTAAGTCCCTGGAGTTTGAGAGAATAGTTCAGACCCCTGGCATGAGTATCTTAGAGTACGCCAGGAGATTCAGTCAGCTTAGTAAATTTGCTCCTGCATTGGTACCTACAAAAGCGGCACGGATTCAGCGGTTTCGCGGAGGGTTAATGGCTCCATTGTTTAAACTTCTAGCTACTTTTGAGTTTGATTCCTATTCCACGCTGGTGGACAAGGCCAGGATAATTAAAAACAGAGAGATGGAAGCCAGATCAGAAAAGGGTTGAGAAGAAGAAGTTCAAGACTGATAGTTCTTCCAAACTAGACAGTGGGATGAAGACTATGGTAGTGGCTCATCAGTCAGCTCCTAGAAGTGGGTATAAAGGATCTTCAGGGAGACCACAGCAGAGTCGGACTACTCCTAGACCTACTTCTCAGATAAGCCATAGATCAGCTAGTTTTGTATCACCTAAGGCTCCTAAACCTCTGTGTCCTTCATGTGGCAAATTTCATAGTGATCTTTGTCATTATGCATCAGGAGATTGTTTTAGATATGGACAACAAGGTCACTTTCTCAAGAATTGTCCACAACCACCCTTTAGAGGTAGACCTCAGGCTTCTCAGGCTATAGTGCAAATGAGTAGAGAGAGGAGCATCAGTCAGCAACCATGAGGAGGTAAAGGTATATTGGGCAAGACTGTTGAGGCTGGCAGAGGATCATGTCAGCATGAGGCTCAGGCTTCTGGATCGAGTCCTATGGGTAGAGGCAGAGGGAGAGTTTTTGCCTTGGCACAGTATGAAGCTCAAGCATCCAACACAGTGGTTACAGGTATTCTTCCGATTCAAGCTTTGAATGCTAGAGTATTGTTTGATTCGGGAGCTACACATTCCTTTGTGTCATCGTGTTTTGCTAAGATGTTGCATGTGCCTTGTAAATTGCCTGAAAGTATGTTGGTTGTTTCTACTCCTTTAGAAGAAGAGATTGAAGTCCAAAACTGCTATCCATCCTGTGTGGTTAACATAGGTGGCAAAAGCTTAGATGTGGACTTAATTGAATTGCCTGTTTTAGAGTTTGATGTGATTTTGGGCATAGATTGGTTGTCCAAGCACTATGCCATTATAGATTGTAATGGGAAGAAGCTAGTCTTTAAGCCACCTTTGGGTGAGGAATTTGAATTTCAAGGGGAGCGGAGCGAAGTACCATACAATGTGATATCTGCCATTGGGGCAAGAAGGTTGTTAAGGAAGGGGTGCCAAGGGTATTTGACTTATGTCCGGGATACTAGTAAGGAAGTGAGAGGCATAGAGCTGATTCCAATAGTCAATGAGTTTCCGAACGTATTTCCTGAAGAATTGCCTGGTTTACCATCGGATAGAGAGATAGAGTTCGGTATAGAGTTGCTACCTGGCATGAGTCTGATTTCTATTCCTCCCTACCATATGGCACCAGTTGAATTAAAAGAATTGAAGACTCAATTGCAAGATTTGCTTGACAAGGGATTCATTAGACCCAGTAGTTCACCGTGGGGAGCACCTGTACTCTTTGTAAAGAAGAAGGATGGTTCTATGAGATTGTGTATCGACTACAGGCAGCTCAATAAGGTAACTATCAAGAATAAATATCCCTTGCTAAGAATAAATGATTTATTTGATCAGTTGCAAGGTGCAAGTCATTTCTCCAAGATAGACTTGAGGTCGGGGTACCACCAATTGAGAATTCAGAATGAGGATGTATCAAAGACGGCTTTCCGAACCAAATATAGACACTATGAGTTCTTGGTTTTGCCATTTGGATTGACTAATGCACCAGCTGTATTCATCGATTTGATGAATAGGGTGTTCAGGCCATTCTTGGACAAGTTTGTCATTGTGTTTATTGATGACATTCTTGTAAATTCTAAGAGTAAAGAAGAGCATGAGGAACACCTTAGAATTGTGTTGCAGACTTTGAGAGAGCATTAGTTGTTTGCCAAATTTTCGAAGTGTGAATTTTGGCTTGAGAGTGTAGGTTTTTTGGGGCTTATAGTGAGAAAATAAGGGATTAAAATTGATCCTAGAAAGGTTGATGCAATTCTTAGTTGGCCTAGACCTATGAATGTTTCAGAAGTTAGAAGTTTCTTGGGTTTGGCAGGTTATTACAGGAGGTTTGTTCAAGACTTCTCCAAGATTGCAGCTCCTTTGAGCAAGCTCACCCAGAAGCAAGTTAAATTTCTCTGGTCGGATGCATGTGAAGAGAGCTTTTAGAAGTTAAAGACTTGTCTCACCACGGCACCTGTCTTAGCTTTGCCGTCGAGTGAAGGGGGATATGCGGTGTATTGTGATGCATCGAGAGTAGCACTTGGTTGTGTGCTTATGCAGCGTGGAAGGGTGATAGCTTATGCTTCTAGGCAGTTGAGGAAGCATGAGATGAATTATCCAACTCATGATCTTGAGATGGCTGCAGTAGTATTTGCATTGAAGATCTGGAGACACTACCTGTATGGTGAAAAGTGTGAGATCTTCATAGATCATAAGAGTTTGAAGTATATATTTCAGCAAAAAGATCTTAACCTTAGGCAGAGAAGGTAGGTCGAATTGCTTAAGGATTATGATTGTGAAATCTTGTATCATCCAGGTAAAGCTAATGTAGTAGTGAATGCTTTGAGTAGGAAGTCCTTAGATAGCTTATCCCATATACAAGTGAGTAGAAGACCTTTAGTGAGGGAAGTGCAGAGATTGTATGATATGGGGATCAACTTGGAATTGTCAGATTCTGGAGTGTTGTTAGCAAATTTCCAAGTCAAGCCACTTCTCATTGATCAAATTAGAGAAGCTCAGGACAAAGACCCTCAGTTGGTGAAGATAAAGAATGATGCGGGATCAGAAAAAGCTCCAGGATTTAATGTAGATGATGGCATGTTGAGACATGGTAGCAGGCTATGTGTTCCAGCAGTTGATAATTTGAGGGGTATGATTCTTCAGGAAGCACATCATGCCAAGTATAATGTGTATCCAGGTGCAACGAAGATGTACCATGATATTAAGAATTCATATTGGCGGAGTGGAATGAAAAGAGATGTCGCAGAGTATGTAGCCAAATGTCTAACTTGTCAGCAAGTCAAGTTCGAGCATCAGAAACCATCGGGGTTACTCCAAGAGTTATCATTACTAGAATGGAAATGGGAGAGGGTGACTATGGATTTTGTAGTTAGATTACCAAGAACTTCAAGAGGCTATGACTCAATATGGGTCATTGTGGATAGATTAACCAAATCAGCTCACTTCTTGCCAGTCAATATGACTTATGGAGCTTCTCAGTATGCCCAGATTTATGTTGATGAGATTATCAAACTTCATGGAGTTCCAGTTTCGATTTCAAGAGGCTATGACTCCATATGGGTCATTGTGGATGGATTAACCAAATCAGCTCACTTCTTACCAGTCAAGATGACTTATGGAGCTTCTCAGTATGCCCAGATTTATGTTGATGAGATTATCAAACTTCATGGAGTTCCAATTTTGATTATCTCAGATAGAGGTACTCAGTTCACCTCGAGGTTTTGGCAGAAATTGCAAGAATGTCTGGGCACACAGCTTGACTTTAGCACGGCTTTCCATCCGCAAACAGATGGGCAATCAGAGAGGACCATCCAAACTCTAGAAGACATGCTGAGAATGTGCATTCTAGACTTTGGAGGGAATTGGGATACTCACTTTCCTTTGATAGAGTTTGCCTACAACAATAGCTACCATTCCATAATTCAAATATCTCCTTATGAAGCTTTATATGGCAGGAGATGCAGATCTCCATTGTGTTGGGATGAAGTTGGAGAGAAGTATATCGAAGGACCGGAATTGATACTATATACTTCAGAAAAGATTCCATTGATTCGAGAAAGATTGAAGACAACTTTTAGTCGACAAAAGAGCTATGCCGACCCAAAGAGGAAGGATCTTCAGCTTTCCATTAGAGATCTTGTATTTTTAAAGATCTCTCCAATGAAAGGATTCCTACGGTTTGGCAAGAAGGGCAAGTTGTCTCCAAGATTTATCGGACCTTTTGAGATTCTGAGTAAGGTTGGGGAGGTTTCATACAAGTTGGCTTTGCCTCCTAGCATGGAAAAGGTGCATTCGGTATTTCATGTATCAATGCTTCGGAAGTATGTGGCCGAACTTTCTCATGTGCTTCAAGTGCCGAAAGTGGATCTTCAATCTGATTTATCATATGAAGAAATCCCAATTGCAATTATGTATCGAATGATTAAAAATCTAAGGAACAAGGAGATATCAATGGTTAAGGTTTTATGGAGGAATCAAGCTTTGGAAGATTGCACTTGGGAAAGTGAGCGAAGCATGCAAGATAAATATCCCCATCTATTTCAGGCTTGAGGCAGATTATTATAAATTCGAGGATGAATTTATTTAAGGGGGGAAGAATATAATATCTGCCATTTTTGTTGTATTTTATTTATTGTATATTTGATGAATTTAAATTAATTAAAGATAAGAATGTTTGAGAAATCCAAAAATTTCTGGTTGCAGTAGCAGGATTTTGTGAGGCTAATTGTATGATCTTAAAAAAATAATTTGGTAAAGTGTAAAACATGAAAATTCTGGATTTATATCTTATTTTCAATTCTGTATAATGGCTTGGTAAAATTCTGTGTGTGTGAGGAGTAATGTCCCTTTGAGCAGGACTGGTCTGGTTTAGTATTTCTACAGGAAATCTGTGTATATTTGAATTTTCTGGGAATGACTGAGATAGTTTGAGCCAAAGGTGTGAACATGAAAAATATTTCGTTATGTGTTGTGTTATTATCTATAAAATTTCAGGAATTTTGGAAAAGTATATCTCAGTGGAGAATAGAAATTTTCAGACCTGTTCTGATAGATTGTGGGGAAGTAAGTCTGGGTGACATTTATAGAGTCACCATGGTCTGTGTTATTTCCTTTGTGATTTGGATTTTGGATATATTGAGCCTTTGTACGTCTATTTTAAGTGGCAAAAAGAATCAGGAAGTTTGGATGTTTGTAGCTCATTTGTGAGATGGTTAAGTGTAAGTTGTCCAGGAAAGGTTTCAGTTCAGCAGAGATTGGTTTTAGCGAGCTGGCAAATGCGAAGTGGCATTTGCGAGCCGGCAATGCGAAGTGGCGAAGTGGATAATTGGTGAGGTGAGATTGCCGAGGTAGTAATTGGCGAAGAGGCATATGCGAAGTGGAGTTAGGCGAAGAGGATTTGGCGAAGAGGAAAATGCGAGGTGGCATTATGCAAAGAGGCATTATGCGAAGAGGTATTATGCGAAGAGGGAATGTGCGAAGTGGCAGTTCGCGAGCAGAGTTTGACGAAGAAGGAATGTGCGAGGTGGTAGTTCACGAGCAGAGTTGGCGAAGAGGTATTGCCAAGGTGGCATATGTGAGGTGGCATATGCGAGGAAAAGTTCGCGAGGAGAGTTTGGTGAGGCAGCATATGCGAGAAGGCATTTGTGAATTGGTTATGCGAAGTGGAATTCACGAAGTGGATTATGCGAAGTGCCATTGCCGGATCAGATTGGCGAGCTGGAAAGTGCAAGCTGGGAATGGCAAGCTGGCTTATGCGAGGTAGCATGCCGAGGCAGGTTGGCGAGGAGAGCTGGCGAGCGAGATTTCTAGGCAGTATTCTATTTAAACCCAGCATCCAGTAGTGTTTCTCCACGAATTTTTCTTCCTTCTTTCTTCGTTATTTTTCAGTCTTTTCTCTGATCAGTCCTATTTATTTTCCAAGGTATTAATACTCAATATTAATGCATTAGAACTCTAGATTAGCATATTTCAAGGCAGAAATTGTCAGATTTGAGCAGAAATCTCAGGAAATTTCAGTTTTGAAGAAATAAGGTAAATTTTCTTGAAATGCCATTTTCTTTTAGATTAATAAAGTCTGTTGGTTAGAATAATCAATTATGGGTGTATATAATTTATTACAAGCATTTTAAGGTTATACATTGTAATTAATATTGGAGAAATAAGAATTTATAGACTGTCATGAATAGTAGCGTGAACAGTAAATCCGAATTAAATGCAGATTTTTCTTTAAGAGATGAATTAAATTGATGTTAGAAATTAAAAATAGAAACTCTAAGATGGTTAAATGCTAAGAAATCATAGTGAGTATTATTGATTAAGAAAAACCCTAATTTTAAATATTTGGGAAAAATTTCTTAGGAGGAGAAAATCAAAGTAATTGAGGAGTTGGGGTTGAGCAAATTGTTAAAGAAAATTCAAGGAGTAAATTGTGCAGAGGTAAGTATGAACATTACATTTGTTTATTATTTTTTTGAGATGATATGACCGAATATTCATAATGTTAAACCATATGATTCTTGCATATTTGATATTATATCATTGAGCTATTGATTGAAAATTTATGATATCCTAAAACTGAAATTTCTCACTTGTTCATGTGATTACCATATATATATGTATATAATGTAAGTGACTTGGTCATTCTTTTTGGATCAAGATCACATGATTCTTACTTGTTAAAAATCGATTGAAATTATGATATATGTTGATGGTCTTGTGACCAATATGTTTCTTGTGAGATTGTGACAATATGACCCTATGGATATAACGCTCTTCCCAATGAGAGTAAATTCATTGGTCTATCGTGCACTTTGGGAACCTAGCTGGTAGGGTTCTGTACCAGTGTTCCACCTAGAGGGGACCACGAGCTCTAGGCGTATGCCTGGCCAAGCATGCGTTTGCGATAAGGTAGCAAGGATTACCGATGCGCTCTGTTGTGATAGGTAGCATGGCTATCGATGCACTCTACAGTTCTTCCATTATATTTGATAGTGCTATTCGGTTGTGAGCACTTCTATTTCTTGTAAGCCTAACCACATGATGATTCTTACCCATATTCTTGGAATTAATATTTCCTTTGGATTAATATATATGTATGTGTATTTCTTCCATATTGCATGTTCATATCTTACTGAGTTGAAGACTCACTCCTCTTCTGTGGATTTCAGGTGATAGTGTAGCTCATGAGGGAGCTAATAGAGAAGATCAAGCTTCTTGATTCATTCTTCCAAGAAGCCTTCATTGTAATAATTTTGAGATATTATGTATATTCATTATATGATATTATGGCACAATTTGTATTGGGAGTATACTCTAGAGTTCTGTAGTTAGTCATTGGGGATGATAATATTTTGATGTATAATTTGTTATTTTTAGGTTACCCTTGTTCCTTAGAGATGTGGGATACATCTTTTGATCAGTAAGGAACAAGAGGAAATTATAAAATGATATAATAAAGAAATGAATTATGCTTGTATGTATTATGAATATGATATTGTATGATGTTATATTTGATATAAATGTATATGAGATCCAAGATATGTGAGTTCTACGGGTTTATGGTGGCCTTAAGCCTACCCTTGCCCTAGCACCATCGCACCACTGGAGTTGGGGTGTGACATAATTTTTTTAATTTAAATTTTCAGTTTCATGGCTGAAAAGAACTCTGAATAGATTTACATATCTAATAATCCCTTGGAGCTGAATTTCTAGTTGCTTCCATATTTAACCATATGCTCATGCATTTACTTGCTATTAAGAATAAGTACTTAATTTAGTAATCATTGAACAATCTTTTCCGAAAGATCTTTTCACCATCTAGCCCTTTACTTTTCTAAAAAATGGAAGAGCTCGTTTATTGACCATAAAGAAATAATTCCTTTCAAAAAAAATTTTCATTCAAGGATGTTTTTATTAGAATTCATTATATAATATAAATAACAAAAGGTGATGATTTTTTCAAAACTCATTTTGTTATTGACAAAGCAATAAAATTATTGAGATAATAAAGTGACAAATTTTGCCCATTAGTTATTATTGTTTTGACAATAATTACATCATCTTATTCTCTTTCAAATATTTTGATAATTCTCTTGGGATAAAATTTTAACATAATTTATTCACCGAGACTGTTAATCCTAATTGACTTCGCTCATCAGACTGCTCGAACTAAAGTTCTGCAGAGACAAAATAATGAGAATGAATGTTAGCTTTCCGAGCAGGTCCACTCCGATACTTAAGTTAGAATTTCAATGAGAAAGCTGTGAAAAACTCTATAATAATGTTGTGAATGTAGATGCTATGTATATGTTGTGTATTTCCTATGTGCCTATGATATGTGTACCATAGCCCCTTGGGATTTTATATAGGAATGCTTTGGAGGTTACTAATTATATAAGAATTATCCACAATGTACAACTATCCATAATAATATAGTTGTATTATGAGTGCACCCATGTATGTAGTCTTATTTATGGGAAATGGGTACTTCCTAGTAGATTTATGCTAGGAAACCTTCATTCTTATCCTCTAGACTCATCCATATGCCTCCAACATCAAATTCTTATAGAAGTCAACCTCGTAGTGTTCAACTTATTAACAATATTCACCATCCAATAATATTTATCATACTTTATGTTATTTACAATATTTTTAGGATGTTATCAGATGTCCCCCTATAAAAGGTGAATAAATTTCTATCATATTTCCTATCTTTCAATATGCAAGTGTCTGCTATTCAACTAGTGATCTTTCAAACTATCTTTTTATGTTTGGCAATGAATTTCATCTCACTAAACTTGTGTACTTATTGTCTATTTAATCGTTTTATATTGTTAAACACTTGAGTTCCCTTATTCCTTAACTGGTAAGTCTATCAGATAATTTTTTATAACTCTAAATGATTCCAAACATGTTAGATTTTGTATCCTTTATTTCGATTCTAAAGACTTCCTTCTTAAGTGTTCAACCAATTCCTTTGATCAACTTTAGACTGAGGATGTTACTTATAATCTTGAAAAGACTGCAATATTTTTTATGAGAATCATGCTTTCATCCTCTTAGGCTTAATTTTTGTTGTGTGTTGAACACTTGTTGTTGTTCTTCCTGTTCAACACTTTAGTTTATGCTTACTTTCGAATTGATGTTTGTGGAATTATACTTCCTTTGTACTAGGTCTTCTTATGTTTTTCATTACTTGTTTTAGGTTTGTGTGTTGTCTATTTATTTTATCCTTACTCCGCTTTTGAACTGGTCCACTATTGCTATTTTAGGTTGCATTTTAGGAGAAAATAACTATGTTGATTGGGATACTTTCCTTAGTGAGCTTATTTGTGCTTTTGGAGCTTGTTCATCATTTTTGTGAACCCTTTTAAGTTTTTTCTTATTTTTCACCTGCTTTGTTTATAATGGACTATCAACGGATTAATTATTCTAAGATATTTTCTTGGTTGATTCACCATTAAATTTGATGTCCCAATGAAGGGTGAACCATTACTTTGTTCGCCTTTCATGTGTTAGAGTTAATTGGTAATATGTTAATTCATATGTGGTGCTTGCTCACCTGAACCATTTGCTCATTAAGGTCATATAGTTTGTTGCAACACATATATAATGTATTTTTGAGTTGTCATTTTCTTAATTGTGTAGGGAGTAAATTTTTCTTTAAACAAATTATTTTCTCACTTGTCTTGCAAGTGCCTTAGGATACTTATTTCTTCTTATCTTCGAGTTGTTCGAAGCTCTCTAATCTTCGAGTTGAATACTTGATTACTATTCAATAAGTGAGCAACTTATAACTCTTATTTATTCTTCCTTTTGAATGAGGTGTTCGCTGATTTACCTCCCTCAATAGTTGTTTTTGAACCCTCTATGCTAAAAGATATATTTGTTCTAAATTATTTCATACTCTATTACAATCAACAAATGTTAGAAACATATTATTTGAAGTATTTAATGGTGAAAAGTTAAAAACACTTGCTATTTTTGCCTTGCTAAAAGGATATTAAGTAAAAAAAAAAAACACTATTTGAACAATTAGTTGTTCACAATGACTTCACCTAATAAGGTGAATAAGCCTAATTTCTAATTGGAATTAGCTCATTCCTCTTTAATAATTTCTATTCATAGCAAGCAATTTATAATTTTTATTATTCATCACTATTATCTTTAATAAGTGTCTTTGGATTGACTGAACAACTTGCAATTCTTCCTATTCCTCACCTATTAACAGAAGTCTTAGGATTTATTGAAAAGTGAGCAAAGATTCCATAAATTTTAAACTTTATCAGCACTAAATTAGCTCAACAACTGTATTACTTGGAAGAGAAATTGTTATGAGAAACATACTACCTTCTTATACTAATTAAAGGCATATTATTAGTATTAAAGACTTACAAATAAAAGGGTGAAGAGAAAACAAAATCTAAAAATATTTGCCTTGATTACTTGATGATGTTTGCTCTTATAAGCTTCTTCAAAAGGTGGTGAACATATGGATTGCTTTAAAAACTTTGTTCACTTAGGCTAGATTATCTGCTTGGTAAACTATTATCATATTGTTACTAGGGATTTTGTATTTTGAACACTTCAACTTCTTCTTCATTTCTCACTTTAATCTATTGCTTATTGATTTATTTATTTAGTATTTAGTCTTTATCCTGTGTTTGAACAGGTTCAAGGCCTATATATTAAGGAAAAATAGTACTTTTTCCATTCAACAAATATTTGTCATAGACAATTAACTTGAAAAGAATTCATATATGCTTAATGAATAGTTTATGAAAGCATGTGTTCACTATTGAACACTTTCTTGGGTTAATTGCCCTTTTGATATGTGTTGTATTCAATAAGGTAAATATTTAATATAAGGTAACAAAAAGGTATTACTTCTTGGCAATATTGGCACATGACAAGAGGCGAACACACATATATCATTATCAAGGAGTACTATTACTTTATTTACTTACTTGATTTGAGATGCCTTTATTATCATATCCCTTTCATTTTTTTCTTTGTTTGATTTTAATAATCTTTTGGCTATAAGTCGTCTAGCTATTGATAGATCTTTTATTCTTTGATCTCTATATATTTGATTTTTCATCATGTTGGGTGGTCAAATTCCCCACAACAAATGGTGAATTGTATATAGTTCATCTTTATGATTCACTTTGCCATCCCCTATGCTTTGTTCTTTTGGAATTTGGCTTTATAGATGTTCATATGTTGTGCTACTCCTTTTTTCCTTTCGACTCTTGTGAGGGAGATCTTTTATGTCTTTTGAATACTTATACTATAACCCTCTAATGAGAGTTTTAAGGTTCATATTTGTAGGAGTTTAGACACTTGCAGTTCACTATAAAATCCTAATGAGAACCTTTAGGTCCCATATCTTTAGGAAGTTTGAAAACTCATAGTTCGTTATACAATCCTAATGAAAATCCTTAAGTCCTATATCTTTAGGAGGTTTAAACACTCATGATCTACTATGAAACCCAATGAGAACCTTTATATCCCATATCTTGTGGAGATTTGAACACCAATGGTTCATTAAACACCCTAATAATATTCGTAGACCCTATGATTTTGGAAGAACACTAATGGTTTGTTGAATGCCTTAATGAGATCCTTAAATCCCATATCTTTAGAAGGTTTGAACACCAATGGTTCATTAAACAACCTAACAAGATACTTAGACCATATATTTTTGTGATACTTAAATACCAATGGTTTATTAAACACCCTAATGAGATCTTTATACCCTATATTTTTTTGGGATACTTAAACACTAATGATTCATTGAATACTATAATGAGATCTATAGATCTTATATCTTTGGGAGATTTAAATGCCAATGGTTTTTAAACACCCCAATGAGATTCTTAGACCCTATATTTTTAGAATACTTGAACACCAATGGTTCGTTGAACACCCTAATGAGATCTTTAGATCCCATATCTCTTGGGAGGTTTGAACATTTTTGGTTTGCTGCGCAACCATAAGGAAGAATCATTATGTCTCATATCACCAATTATTTGTTGAACACTCTAATGAGATCTTTAGATCCCTTATCTTTAGGAGTTTTGAACATTTGTTGTTTGCTACGTAACCCAAAGGAAGAACCATTATGTTGTAGGAAATTGAAACCAAAAAAGCAGCAGAATAAAATATTTATTCCTAATTCCTCCAGGATCCATATGAAGATCCAGATTAGAAGGTTAAGGTTTATACCTTTGTTTGAAGATTCGACTGCAAGTTTCGATTATGAGTTAGGAGCAAAAGCCTTTCGCCTTCTGCCTCTACGGTATCCACACGAATGGATCATTTCTCCTTTGATTTGTCTCATAAACAATAAGAATATCTCTGAGATATTTTGCTAGTTACGTCTAAGAGAATTAAGATTAGGGTTCAATTTCCTTTTCTTTTTTTTTTTTTCTGAAAAACGGTAGAAAATGTGTTAACGTAAAAATAACATCACATGTATATTTATAGGCATTTAACCCTAGCATTAGGTCAACTAATAAAACCCTAATTCACCCCATCTAACTTGGGCTCAAATTTTGGGCTTATATTAGTTCTTAGTAAACCATTTAGCCCAATGCTTAATTTTTTTAATCCATCTCATGAATTAAAATTCCTATCAAATGTGTGACCCTATAGGTCCCTATAACATTAGTAGTGACATAAAATCATGTTTTATGTCACAAGCAGTGAGCGGTGTCTAGCAACACATCAAAACTACCTAAGTCACGAGAATGTCAATGACTCGACATAACCTTTCTTGTGATAAAATTACCAAGTAATTAAATCCTTTTGTCCTAGATGTCTCCATTGAACATGAGTCATGGAATATGTCATAATCGTATAGTTCAATCTTTATATTTTTTATACCTGAGTAGACTCCTAAATCAAATGACATCAATATCACATATCAACTCATTTGACCATGGCCATGCATTTTAGGTCTTACTCAATCAAAGGGCCCAAAGACATCACTCCTGTTTTATAGGAGGGAAAAATCCTATCTTGATCACTCAACATCCCTCTACATAATTTGTGGCATATCCAATTATTGTTTTTATAGTACATCCCATTAGAGAAGATGTTTAACAGTATCAAGATATACAACTCCTTATGTTGGGATCTTTGATGATCTCAAGTCAAAGGATCATACTATTATTATCACTATGAGAAATACTTATGACACTCATACAACAATCCATGTAGTATTCTCATGGTGGGTCAA
>CANXYC012114201.1:0-10490 GCA_948193065.1 Aleurites moluccanus | reverse complement strand
GAGAGGGATATCTGTCATGTACATACTATACATTAATAGGGTTCATTACATAATGACCTAAGGTCCATTATGCATTTATCAATAACATTAACAATGCTCATATCAATTATATAACAATAATTAAGTAATTATATGAAAGATATCAATTAGGTTTTTGATAAAAGATAATAAGTCAAGTTATTCCAATGGTTATAATCCGAATTACTTAATACCAAAGATGCATTCAGAAGCAAAGTGAAATTACACATCTGTTTTACTAGAATAGGTTAATAATTCGATATCATATATATATCCACATTTAGCTATTCAAGAAATATGGGATTCAATAGATTATTCAATTATATGCAATGATAATTTTGATGAAATCATGCTTGAATGGAAATAAAATTCAAGCAAGAGGAACAATGTTCATTGATCAATATTTATTAACTTACAAGGTGGTTTCAATAATTAGAATTGAGAACAATTACAAATAAAGTAATATATAGTTACTCACCTTACAAACCAAAACACCCAACTAAGCTCCCTTCTTAAGATTTGTTTTCTTTGCCTCTTGAAGCTATAATACAATTTAAACACAATTTAGGTTCAATCCAATGTTGAATTACACAAATTCTAAAGTAACTTTGAAAAACTCCTTAATTATCAAAATCTCAGGTTTTGGCAATCCTGGTTCGTTTACTAATATCTCCCACTACACTTATACAATTGTTTCAATTCTTTATCCTAATTGAACTAGGCATATCAGGTTCTAACATATCCGAAATTGAGGCTATTTTGATCACTACACAATTTATGATGAATTTCTAAACTAGGGCCTGCAACTCTGCAACCAGCCTGCAACTTTTACCCGAACAGTTTTCACTCTTTCATTTATAACTCAGTATGTAAGGGTCCAATTCCCATTATATTTTCACAAGTTTTTATTTAATACATAAAGGAACATTTTTCATATTCTGAGTTTCCCCTGAATCAGATCTTAAAGTCCTATAAAATGTAAAAATCAATAGGGTATCTCAGTGGAAACCCTAACCCAATCCAGTCCTAATCAGAATTTTGTATCTCATAACACAACATGAATTTGGCAAAACTTACTTATATACATATAATTTAGACACATGTAGCTACAACTTTTATGTTTTATGATTTTCCAATTTCTAAATTTAAGGCCACTAAATTGAGGGTTTAATATTCTGCTCACAACTAGGAATTTCAGAAATTCTGAAATTTTAGAATTTCCCCCCAACACAACTTCACACAACAAGCCTCAATTTCATTTCTAACTACTGATTACTTATATATAACCTCATATAAGGTTTCTTACACTATCAATTTAATTTATGTCACACTAATTCAAAAATGTAAATTTTTACCTAACTCAATCTTCCCATCTAACATGTTTCTTCCAATTCCAACTCCATAGAAATACTACCCAACCTCCATTCCTTCATTTACAACAAAAAAAAATCAAACTTTAAAGCAAGGTGAAGAAATTACCTCTTAAGATCCTTAGCTCCAAATGCTTGATCCAAGCCCAAATAGTTTAATTAGAAATGATGGGGATGATTATTTGTGAAGGATGGAAGGTTGGATCATGGGTTTTGGGTATGGTGTGAAGGAATTTTTCCTTTGAAGCTCTAACAATGGTGGTCGGCCATGGTGGATTCAAAATGGAGAAGATGACTTCATTTGGGCTAAGGGTTATATATATCTATAGGTTTAAAATTACCCATATTTACCATTTTGCCATTTTTCAATTTAATTTCTATCTCATTTTCCCTTTAATTCTTTAAATACTTTTTTATATTTAATTTCTCTCCCATATATTTTTAATATACTCTTTATAATGTCTATTTTAATGTTTATTAAGGTCACTTTGTCAAAAGAGCTATAATTATTTAATTAAAAATCGAGTTCTATGCGATGCTTACAATTAAGCTTATTTTGAGCTTCTAACTATAATTAATTATTTCATTACCTATTTCATTTAATTAAATTCTCAATATTTCTTCTTAATTTCCTTTTAAACTTGGGTGAGTTATTACAGGACTACTATTTACTCGTATTTTCCGGGACAATGTCACAAAAGTGACCCGGTTGGGGCTCAAAAATTTCTGGGTACTACAATCTAGTATTCCAAAGAAATATTTTCCAACATCCTTCCATAGAAACGGAAAATTTTAAATTAGGAAAGTTAGATAGAAGTAAAAGATTGATGAAGGAAAATTGACGAAAATTGATATCAAGCAACTTTGGAAGAAGAAGAGAAGGAAAGATTCATCTAAATTTAAGGTAAATTTCATAAACTTAGATCTTTACTTTAATTTGTATGTGTTATAGTTTGATTGGGTAAAAAATTGATTTATTTAGTCAAAGAACCTAAAGCTGAATTAGGGTTTTGAGAAATCTATATTAAAATAGAAAGTTGTAATTTAAATTTCATGGACTTAATGAATGAATTTAGGAAAGTATTAAACATGAAAGTTGTAGATATGTATGTTATTTATATGCCTGTAAAAGGATTTTATGAAATTCAAAGTGAGGGAAGAGAAATACTTCAACTCTTCATAGGTATTCTCTAAAGCTTCCTTCCACACTTGCAAGGAATAATCATATACTTCACTACGAATAAGGGTCTTTTTCATGGTGGAAATCTCATTTCGAACTCTTGCAAGATTACTTGTTGCATCTATCAAGACCTTCTCATTTTCTACTAAAGATGATTCAAGTTTCTTCTTTTTTGGAGTTGAGCTTGTCCAATGCTTCTTTGGATTTAACCAAGTCATCTTCCACTTTAGTCAACTCATCTTGCAAAGAGGAATGGCATGCATCATCCTTACGCTCAAATGAAGTAAGTTCAGTCAATTGCTTATGAAGCTTATCAAGTTCTTTAGAATTTGATGCCAAATTCAAGGTGGAGGAGAAAAAAGACTTCAAGTCATTAAATTTATTAACTTTCTCAACAAACTCATCAAATAACTCCATTGGAGTAGAAACATCGATGCCTTTAATCTTGTCTAAATCATCTAATGCTTTATGAACTTGTGGAGCCAAGAAAGGAACTAGAAACATAGATGTGCGAGCAATTTTAGTTTGTATAAATTCTCAAACTCCGATGGTTGCATTATTACGATATTTGACCATCATATCTTCAGCACAAAACATGGAAACTCCTGAAGGTGCACAATGTATGTCTTCTTTCTCAATTCTAGAAGTCTTGTCTTTCAAAGATTTCAAAAACTTCCCCTTTGATTAACCAACATTAACTTCATGAGTGTCATTTTCAAAAGATCTCTTAGTCGTAGGCTCTATAGAATCCACAAGTTAAAGATCCCCATTTGGCAGCTACTAAATAAAAAGTATTCAGACTAGTTATTGAGTCGACATTAAGCTCAATCATATCTTCTTCCTTGACTTCTAACTGAATGTCATGGATACCAAGCTAAAAAGAAGAAGAAAAAGAAAAATAAGAAGAAGAAGAAGAAGAATAAAGAAGAAAGATATAAGGTTAGAGAATAGTGAAAAGATAAAAAAAAATGCAATATATTTCCCATTTTGTCAACATAAAAGGGAGATACATAGACAAACATCTTGAAAAAAAATTAGGATCAGTCGGAATGAATAATTTCTTCCTCTTTGAAGACTTTTTCAAATGATGATTAGAATTTACCTCTTCATCTTTATTAAAGTCTATAAGATCGATCGTAAGAAAATTTTCCTTTTGAACCTCATTACCTACTTCCTTTTGTACATCGACACTGGGGAAAATGATAGGTAGTTGAGTAGAATTGGTTACAACTTTTTAAGGAATATTTGGTAAAGGTGATTCTGATGAGCTTTCCTCTGTCACGTCCTAAAAATGGAATATGATGGTCCTAGGGTGTGGGACTTGCCTACACAACCAACACCCATAGAACCCCTACTATAAACTCATCAACCACCAGTTTTCATACTCCATTCCCATCTCAACTCCAACATATATTTCTCATATCACAATCCATCATCAAACATTTAATTATATAATTCATAATATGTTAATTAATTTACATTATTTCTCTACATATTATACATAATAATTACTAACTAGTCTAATTAACCATAGAGCATCTAACATATAACAAAAGAGTCATGTTTAAAGTTATTTACATAGCAAGAAAGTCTAGTTCCTTTGTAGAAGCAGGAGACCTCAAAACTGATACAGTTTACTTCTGACATGAAAATGTTAATCCACTAAGAGGTGAGTTTTATAGCTCAGTGAGCTATAAATATATTATTCTGCAATAAGGTCAAATGAGAACAAGATAATCCACCAAATGTTCATATCAAAGGTAACAAGTAACAATTAAATAAACAAGGTAGTCAAGATCACATAATTTAATGAATATGCAATATGAAGGAAAAATAAACATAACAGATATAGGGTCTCATACTCGTATAAATCTTGTTAACTACCTTTATAGTAGCTTAAACTCGTGAGATAACATAAGGTTGATTAGACCTTATGGCTAGGATTTAACCCTTCCTAGCTAGGGTTAATAAATTAATCAATGTGCACATTACTGATGATTCTCACCTACTACCTCATCCAATTTTAGGTGTCAAAGAAAAAGTAGATAAAAGACTGCTTTAGAATTTATTAAAAATAAAACACCGGAGGGTGTTCAAACTTAGGTTTTTTTTTAAGTCTTTTAATTGATTTAACTAATTAGTACTCTTTCTAATTCCATTTAATCCTTTAATTATTTTTCTCATACTACTAATCTACCAACCTAGGTTAATCTTAATTAATTCTAAGCAATGTACCTTCTAGAATTTATGAAAAATCGCTTACCAATACTCGCTTTCCGTAACTAGATTTTAATCATTTTAAATTTTCAATTAGGGTTATTATATTCTACCCCCTTATAATAAATTCGTCCTTGAATTTAAAAATACACTTATCTCATATAGAAAATAATTGAGGGTACTTCTGTGGCATGTCTGATTCAGTTGTCCAAGTGCACTCTTCTACACTTTGATTCCTCCATAGCACTTTCACCATTGGGATTTCTTTGTTTCTCGACCTCTTTACTTGTCTATCTATAATCTAAACAAGAAGCTCCTCATACAATAGATCTTCATCCACCTCTATCTCTTGCACTAGAAGAACATCTAACAAATTCGATATATACTTTCTCTGCATAGAAACATAGAAGACTGGATGTACGTGGCTTAAGCTTGGAGGAAGAGCTAAGTGATATGACACATTTCCAACTCTATTAAGCACCTCAAATGGTCCTACATATCTTGGTGACAACTTTCCCTTTTTGCCAAATCTCATAAAACCTTTCATAAGGGAAATTTTGAGAAATACATGGTCACTAATAGAAAAATGTACATCATTTCTCTTCGGATCCGCGTAGCTTTTCTGCCACTAAAAGTAGGCTTTATTCTTTCTCTAATAATTGGCACCTTCCCCATTGTCTCTTGGATCAATTTTGGGCCTTCAATTACATTCTTTTATGGTTCAATCCAACAAACTGGTGATCAACACTTTCGGCCATATAATGCTTCATATGGTGCCATACCAATAATGAAATGGTAACTATTATTATACGCAAACTCCAACAAAGGTAAACATTTATCTCAAGTGTCTCCAAAATCTAAAACACATAACCTCAACATGTCTTCCAATGTTCAGATGGTTCTTTTTGTTTGTCCATCCATCTACAGATGAAATGCAGTGTTGAAATTCAACCGTATACCCAATGCCTTCTGAAATTTCTACCAGAATCGAGAAGTGAACTAAGTACCTCTATCTGAAATGATGGATATTGGCACCCCATGGAACCTTACAATCTTGTCAATGAACAATTGAGCATACTAAGCTGTTGTATAGGTTGTTTTAACTTTTAAGAAATGTGCTGACTTTGTAAGCCAATCCATAATGACCCAAATAGAATCAGATCCCTTTATAGTTCATGGCAAGCCAACAATAAAATCCATAGTCACTTGCTCCCATTTCCACTCTGGCAGTTCAATCTCCTGCAATAAACCCAAAGGCTTCTGGTGTTCAAATTTTACTTGCTGATAAGCTAAGCAAGTAGCCACATACTTGGCCACATCTTTCTTTAATCCTGGCCACCAATAAATACTTTTTAATTCATGATACATTTTTATTGCTATAGGATGAATACTATATAGTGCATGATGAATCTCTTTCATAACTCGTTTCTGGAGTCCATCCACATCAGGTACACACCATCTACTACCTATTTTCAATACCCCAATTTTCACTTTAAAGTTAGAAGACTTCTCAGTTGATTTATCAACTACATACTTCTTCACATAATCTTTCAATTTCACCAGATACGGGTCTTTATCCTTTGAGGCTTCAATTTCATCAATTAGCATTGGCCTCACTTTAAAATGTGCAAACACAGCGTGTGAATCTGCTACTTCAGATCGAATGCCTATGTTAAACAACTCTTTCAACTATTTGATCAATGGTCTTTTATCTATAACTATATGTGATAAGTTGGCCATTGACTTCCAGATTGAAGCATTTGCCACTACATTTGCTTTACCAGGTGATACAATAATTGACAGTCATAATCCTTCACTAATTCAACCCATTGCCATTGTTATAAATTCAAATCCCTTTGTTGAAAGATGTATTGAAGGCTTTTATGGTCGGTGAAGTTTTCACACTTTTCCCCATACAAGTAATGCCTCCAAATTTTTAAAGCAAATACGACTACTGCCATCTGTAGATCATATGTGGGATAATTTACTTCATGTTTCTTCAGTTGCCTAGATGCATAAGCAATCACCTTTCCATGCTGCATCAATACACATCCAAGTCCTACTTGTGAAGCATCACAGTAAAGAACAAATCCGCCGGTGCCTGATGGCAATGCTAATATTGGATTAACTTGCTTTCTTGTCAATTTGGTTAATGGTGCAGCTATTTTAGAGAAATCTTAATGGTGCAGCTATTTTAGAGAAATCTTTCACAAATCGATGATAATAGCCGTCCATACGCAGGAAACTATGGATTTCTGTCACACTAGATGGTCTAGGCTATTCTGCAACTGCTTCAACCTTCTTAGGATCAACTTTAATACGCTCACCACTGATAACATGACCCAAAAAGCACACCTCTGAAAGCTAAAATTCACATTTTGAGAATTTGGCATACAATTAATGTTCCCAATGGGTATGCAGTACCATTCTCATATATTATTCATGTCCTTCCCGTCTTTTAGAATATACAAGAATGTTATCTATAAAAACAATGACAAATCTATCCAAGATGATTTAAATACCCTATTCATAAGATCCATAAATGCAGTAGGGGCATTCATCAATCCAAATGGCAGCACCAAAAATTCATAATGCCTGTATCTGATCCGCAAAACTGTCTTCTATACATCTTCTTTCTGGATCCTTAACTAATAATAACCCGACCGAAGAACTATTTTTGAGAAGTGACTAGCACCTTGTAGATGATCAAATAGATCATCGATCTTTGGTAAATGATATTTATTTTTAATAGTCACCTTATTTAAATGTTGGTAATCAATACACATCCGTAAAGATCCATCTTCATCTTTATAAACAAGACCGGTGCTCCCCAAGGTGAACTACTAGGCCAAATAAATCCCTTGTCAAGTAGCTCCTGCAACTGTAATTTCAACTCCTTCAATTCAGTTGGTGCCATTCAGTACGGAGGAATGGAAATAGGGCAAGATCCTAAAAAAACTTCAATCTCAAATTCAATTTCTCTTTCTGGTTGCAATACAGGTAACTCCTCTGGAAACACATCTGGAAATTCATTCACTATTGGAATCTGATCCACCCCTTCAACAATCACCCGGATGTCTATCACATGAGCCAAGTAACCTTGGTAATGCCTCCTTAGAAGCCTTCTAGTACCTATACAGAAATAATATTAGACAAACTACCTCGCCTTTCACTTTGAAACACAAAGCTAGATTGTCCCTCTGGCTTGAAGTCTACTCTCTTCCCATAACAATCAATAGAAGCTCTATGTTGTGCTAGCCAATTCATACCCAATATAACATCTAGTTCTAACACAGACAATTTTACTAGTGTCACTAGAAGTCTCATCCCTTCAATCTCTACTACACATATATCATATTATCGATCTACCACAATAGTTTTACCCAAAGGTGTAGACACCTCCAATGGTAACTCCATTTTTCTACTACCTTTACCCAATTTTTTTGCAAAAGCAGAAGAGACAAATGAATGGGTAATACCCGAATCAAATGAAATTGAAGCCAAATTATTCTGAATCAGAATTGTACCTTCCACTGTGGTATTTGATGTATGAGCTTCCTATCAATTGAGGGCAATACTCTGCCCTATCCTCTGTCAGCAGGTGGCTATGTAGGTGTAGTAGTAGTACTCTGACCTCTGCCTCTACCTCCCTGGTTCTTATTACCCTGCTGACCATGCTGAACTGAAGGTTGTGATACTGATGAAGTACCCTGCTGTCTTTTAGTAAGTGGACAATCCTTCACAAAATGATCTTTTTGTCCACATCTAATATAAGCCCCAATCAAACACCTACATATTCCTGGATGCCACTTGCCACAAGTCTAGCAAGTGGGAATATTCTAACTAGATTGTCCTGCTCTAAATGCACTGGTAGACATCCCAGGAGCTGAAGATGCTGCAACTGATCTGCTTTGATCTTCCCTAACACTACCAGTTGTCTGACTCTGTGGAAACCAAAACCCACTCTCTGTTGATCTACCCGTGATCTCTACTCCCCTGTCCTCTATTGACTGCTTTGACCTTTACCACTGCTCTTTCTTTTTTGCTCATGTGTTACTCTTTCATCTTTATATTTCAATTCCATTTGAGTTGCTTGATCAATTAACTTGGTCAAAGAAGTAAACTCCACTGGCAACAATGCATTATATAGGGAAGCATGCAATCCTCTTTTGAATCTCTTGATTTCAGCAGCTTCATTTGGAACTATCTGTCTAGAAAATTTAACTAGCCTCAAAAACTCCTTAGCATATTCCTGCACATTCCTATTCCCCTATTCCAGTCTCTCAAACTAAATCATTCTTTTATCTTTTTCCCCCACAATAAGAAACTCATCAGTAATCAATTGTTTAAACTCTGCCCAGCTTGGTGGATTATCACCATAAATCATGTCATCAATATGCCTCTCGAACCAATCCCTAGCTCTATCTTTTAACAACAAGCTAATTAATTCTACAGCTCTAGCATCAGAGCAAGGCAACTTCTTCACAACCTTTTTTAGCCGCTCTAAGAACTCAATAGGCTCATCTCCCTGCTCTCCATTAAACTATGGCAATCTCAATTTCAAAAAATCAAACATAGTGACACAGCCCTCATCAAGAATCCTTTAGC
This sequence comes from Aleurites moluccanus, assembly GCA_948193065.1. Lineage (NCBI taxonomy): Eukaryota > Viridiplantae > Streptophyta > Magnoliopsida > Malpighiales > Euphorbiaceae > Aleurites > Aleurites moluccanus. The sequence continues at coordinate 1,097 of CANXYC012114201.1, read as the reverse complement.
CCTCTTACTGCACAACAGGTCTAGGAGGTGGTACCATTACTAGTGGAGGAATATCAAGTACTGGTGGTGGCATAGGTGCAGGCATAAGATCTTGCCTAATTCTCCTCAATTCTTCTACTTCCTTTATTAATCGCTCATTTTCTCTTATTAATTCTTCATTCATTGTTTCCACATTTTCAACTACTTCCTCATCTTCCACTTCAATTCTTCTTCTTACTTGTGGCAGTTCAACAGACTGAGCTCTTCCTGGTGATATTTGGGAAGCTGCCTTATCCTCCAATCTCCTACCAAGTAGAGGGGGTCCTCGCCTAGAAGGCTCCCTATGAATAACACCTCTACCTCATCCTCTCCCTCTTGGACGTCCCCTTGGTGGCATTTTACTACAACAAAATCACAAGAAAATAGATCAATTAATGGTACACAGAGTACACATATGACATATAATTTACAATTAATGATACATGAATTCCTATTACTCCATGTTTCACTTATATCTTATGACACATATACATTATTAATTATATTTTAATTTAATTCTTACTCTAATACCAACTTTATCATATCCCCCACTTTAGGAGGCATGACGATCCTAGGGTATAGGAAAGCGTAAGGCACCATAAACACGTAAAACCCCTATATAAAAATTTTACGAAAAAATGACAAGGTTTCCTTTGTATTTTCTACTATATTCCCAGGAATTACTTGTCCCTCCCTTCAATATAAATCAAATCTGCAGAAAACAATACTCACAAAGGTTCTCCTTATACCCTTTACTCTATTTTAACAATTGAATATACATGGCACTTTAATAATTATCAATACAACACCCACATTTTTATATAGGTAAATTAAATTAAGTTCTCATATTTTAGTATACTAGAATTAATTATACAGCTATTACTTTCTATTATATATACAACTCAGATTCTTTAAACAAAAATCATGGAGCTTATATTGAGTTCAATACCAAAAGCTGAGACTATACATAGATAAATGTGGTTCACAATAGAGAAAGACCGTAGCTAGAACCGTGTTTATCTATGGATCTCCTGAAAAAGAAAAACAACCACTAAAAGAGGTGAGAAAAGCTATATATA